>JADHKN010000106.1:0-60478 GCA_019925475.1 Ophiostoma ips
CGCGCCGCGGTCCAGGAAAATTTCCGTACCCTCGACGCCATTTGCTGGCTCTGCGCAGTCGTCGCACGATGAGCCGCGCCTGGCGCCGCAGGGACGACGCGGGTCCACGAGTTCCGCACTCGGTTTGGCGGGGCCGGGCACGAGGACGACTCACCGCGGTGGGGACCCACCCCCTCAGGCCGCAGCGCGGGCGCGCTTCAGCGCTTTATAGTGAGTATATTTTTCTTATAGGGGATTATACCCCTTAACCTTTAGCGCTAAAATAGAGGACCCTCACTAAAATACAGCGAGTATGTTTACTAACGTTGAGCGCTAAAATAGAGAACCCCTACTAAAATACAGCGGGTATATCTACTAACGCTGAGCGCTAAAATAGAGAACCCTCACTAAAATATAGCGGGTATATCTACTAACGTTTAGCGCTTATATAAAGGATTACTATCAAATTATAGCGGCTTTATACCCTGATAAATAGGCGGCCGACCGCTATTGTACGGCGCCCCTTTTTCCTCTGCTTACCCTCGACGGTCCGCTTACCCTCGACGGTCGGCTTACCCTCGACGGTCCGGCCTACCCTCGACGGTCCACTCCTCACTGGCTCTCTTGTCTCTCTCTCCTCTTCCCTGGGGGGCGGCGCACGAGGCGCCGCCGGTGCTGGGAAATCGAGGCGAAGAAGGGCTTACCCTCAGCAGATCGTAACAACAAGGCTACTCTACTGCTTACAGGACCCTTTCGCACAGCTAAGTCGTCTGCAAAGGATTTGATCCCGCGCGTGGTGAAATTGACATTAAAATATATATATGTTTCATTGTATTTTATTTTCCTTTTTATATTTAAGTTTTTTTATTTTTTATATTATTTATTTGAAAGTAGTACAGAATAGTATACGTTCTACGTTTTACGTCTTACGTTTGTGCTTTTTGTCTATTCCTCTCTCTCAAAGCTACGAAGGACACCATCGTCATCTACTATATCGGCGTTGCAGATTTTCCCACGAGCAACAAAGTCGTTCAGCACAGCAATGTCGTCGGCTGTCAGACCCAGCCACTGAAAGTAGCCTGTGTCAAATTCGGTGTTGGCCGGGCTGTTACGATCGGCGGCACCGGCAGCGGCCGTATCGGCAGCGCGTGCATCCATCTCTGCAGCACTGGCATCAACGTTCCGCATGTCTTCAAGAAGGGCAGCGGTGATGATGTCGTCCGTGTCCGAAGCATAGGCATCGGCGTCAGGCATGTCTGCAAGAAGGGCACCGATGCTATCCACATTGCCGGCCGTGGCCCCGTCGGGGACAAGCAAATCACCGCAGAGGTCGTTGACAACCCTCGTTATGCCAGCGGCGATGGCATCGGGAATGATAATATCGGCGAAAAGGTCATCGATGTCGTCGTCGTTGTCCGCCGTGTAAACGGGATCGTCCATCGCGTTCGGCAAAGGCACATCATGATCATCGTCAGACAGGTGGTCGTTGTTACTGTCCATGCGCGGAAGGAACACGTCCCGCAGCTCCGGCACTTCCACGTAGTCGGGCACCTCGATCTCGCCAAGTTTGGGACGGCAGATCCTGGGAATGCGGTTCTTGCCAACCAAGCCGTCCACCTCACGAACCGCCGCCGCCGGGGTGTCATCGCACTGGGAGAGGTCAATGTACTCGGTAAAGTCAATGTCCTTCTCCTCCTGCTCCTCCTCCTCCTTCTCCTCCTCCGCTTGTGCGGGCTCCGGCGGGCAGGTCGGGTATGCCGCCTGGTGGGCCAGGCCAGCACAGACGCGACTCCAGGCGAGGGCGAGTTTAGGCTCAAGAGTGCACGGGAAGAGATTGACGTGCACGGGCCCGTTGTTTGTAAATTCGCGTCGCCGGGTTGCGCGGAGCGCGGACAAGTCAAAGGTCGGGGCAAAGTCGCCGATGATGGCGGGATCCCTGGTGCCGTCGCTGTGGTAGATGTGGAGCGACAAAAGGTCTGCGAGCTGGTTGACGCTCCGTGCGCGCCAAATCAGGTACACCTCGTCGGCGACGGCGCGCTCCACGTCAATGTTGTGTCGGGCGTACTCCTGGAGGCGCACGGGATCGTCGAAGCGGATGCGCAGCGGCGCGGTCTGGTCGTGGCCGATGCGAGCCAGGAGGGCGCGCTCCACGGCGGCACGCTTCTTCAACCGCTCGCGGATTTCGTCATTGCCGGGGGCAGGGCCAAGAATGACGGCAGCAAATTCGTTGTAGAACTTGACGTTGCCGAGATCCCTGGGTCCCCTGATGATGGAGCCCGTGCCGGCCGGGGGGTAGTGGTTGGGCACGCCGGCGTATGGGTTGACATCCCAGTCTTCCTTGAGGATGGATTTTGCGACGCTGTTGAGCGGACACGTGCGCAGGGTGGCCGACTCCGTCAGCAGGCACAGCTGGGCCCGGCGGTCGGGATGGACAACGGCCTTGACCAGCTTCTCCTCGCCACCAATCCACAGATACGTCGCCAAGCGCTTGAGCGCGACGAGCATCTGCGTCTCGTCGTCGGGGACCGCCGGGTTGCCAAACTGCATCAGCATGCGCAGGTGGCAAGAAGGGTTGAGCTGGGTCAGCAAGGACGAGCGCATGCTGGCCAGCGGGTGGCAGATGAGCGTCTTGTGGTCGTCGCTGACATCGTTGGAAAAGGTAAAAATCTGTTGCAGGATGAATTGGGGGGTCTTGAGGACGAATGGCCGGAAAGAGTATGTGTTGAGCGGGTGTGCTACCAGCAGCATGTCGGCACCGTCCGGGACCTGGGGCGCGGCGAGGGCCGTGATCATGGTAGAGTCGTCGGCCGACTCGACCCGCCACTTGCCTTGCTGCCGGAGGAGCTCGGGCGTGGTCCGGTAGTTGGGGCTGACAAGAGGCGCCACCGTGGACGAGCTGCACTGGATAAAAGGGAAATGGTCGGTCCGGGCGACGTCCAGGGTATAATAGTCCCTATTGGCAGCATCATCAGCAGCATCATCATCATCATCATCATCGTTGTCCAGCACATACGCCGACTCGGCATGGTCGCTGCCCATTGCACAGGCGATGACGTCGGCCAGGAACGGGTCGTATGTGTCGGCGTTGGTGCGCAAGGGCAGAACGATGAGCGGCGGGCATGCGTCGGGAGCGGGACGGCGCTGTGCCAGGTTGTGATAGTTGTCGTCGTGCTCGTCGCACTCTTCCCGGAACCCGACAAGAACCTCCAGGTGCATGCTGACGTAGACGGCAGAGAGCGGTGCCAGGTCGGCCAGGGTGCGCGGATCGGCGCCGCCTGGGGGTGCCGGCCCAAGGCTGCCTTGGTCAGCGTTGGAAGTCATTGATTGGGTCTGGGTGTGTGGTGTGAGCAGTAGGAGGTGTGGGCGGGGATGGGGGAGTGTGGTCGGAGCGGATGAGGAGAGGAAGTGAGGATAGAGGACCACAGCATGTCCGACGCCGGCATTTTTATAGTTTGCCTGCTCCAGGTTCGAGCACAACCACTCCAGCATCGTTCATCGCTTGCGAACAAGGGCAGGCGTGCTGGTCGGACGAGCTGGTCTAGTGCTAAAGACGCCGTCGTCGTTCCATGAACAATGACGGTGGCCTGTGCAGTTGTGCAGCGATCGGTGAGGGTCGGCCTCGACGCCAACAAAAGGAATGAACAAGACGAGGAAACAAGAACAGATATCAAAAACAAGTTCACAGGACGTCGTCGATATGCATAACATTCCCAGCCGTCTAGCTTTTGTTGTTGTACAGAGATGGGGCGGGTGAAGAGATGATAAGAGAAAAACAAAGAATCAAAAAAAATAATTCAAAAAAAAAAAAACAAGACACAGAACCGAAGCAGATCAACACCGCACGCACGCACCGATTACTTTGTCGGCGATGCCGTCTGGGCCGCCTCGGTCGTCTCCGTCACCTTCAACGCCTCAAAGAGCCCCGGCACGCCCAGCCGCTTGACGACGCCCGGCTTGAGGTGCAGCCGCGCCTCGATTGCTGCTGCGTCCACGCCGCTTGCACGCAGGACCAGCACGTCGCGGATCGTCGACGCCTTGAGGAACTCCTGGCCCTGGCGCCGGCCGGCCGGGCTCATGCTCTGCTCCAGCTCGGCCGTCGCCTGGTCCTGGATCCGCCGGCGCGCGTCCAGCACTGCCAGCGTGGTATTGCGCGGCGGCGCTGCCCGTGATGCCGGCGCCCGCGTGCCGTACTGCTGCTGGTGCTGCTGAATTTGGCGCAGCATGTCAGCATCGGGGCCGCCGACGTCGTTTGTGCTGCGTCCGGCCGTGGACGACGGCGAGAACGTCGGGTTCGGCTGCACGATGCCCATCTGCCGCAGGCGACTGGCAAAGTCGGCGTCTTGTCGGTGTGTCGGTCAGCGTGCGTTCACGTTTCAAGTATTGGCTGCGTCTGGGGTGAGGGAGAGGCCTACTCTGTCCATCAATCTCGTCGGGCTTGTCCTCTGAGATCGGCTGTTCGGCTTCTGCCGCCGTCGTCGCCGCCGGAGTTGGTGCGGGCCGGACAGCCTGTGCTAGTGATTCGCCGGCCGCCCGCGTGGGATACTTGCGCGAAACACTCTTGGGCGCCGCTGCCACCGCCGCTTTTGATGTTGCTGATCCCATGCTATGTGCTGTGCTGTCGCAGGTCGGGATGCGATGCAGGGAAACTGAACAAATGCACAAGACGAGGCGCAAAATAATTGTGGACGGAAAAGTGGGACATGACGTCCCGATCGGGTGCTGACTAATCGGTCCAATCACGCCGCCCCAGCTGCCACACGCTCCGGCTGCGCTCCGCCGTCGTCATCAGTGACATGCCTTTGCTGTTCATAAATCGTGAAGGTTGACGGTGTATTAGTACGGAGTACATTACATGCTGCCGGCGAGCGTGCGCGGGTCCGCCGGCAGGGCCGGCCACTTGACGGCGACAAACGACACCACGAGGGTCAGGGTCAGCGCAGCATCAGCGCTGCCGTGCAGGTCTGCACAGTATTGCTTACTCGAAAACGACGACATATGACTGCCGCAGCCTGGCCGGGCTGATCCTATCTCTCACAAAGTACTCACATGGAGGCGTGTTATTAGTCATCAAGGGCAATTACGAGCATTATCGAGCAACACCAACCCGTGGCCATCACTTTCCTTTGCAGGAAAGTACAAGCGCAGCACCCGGGCCGTGATATGTCATCGTGCTAATACGGTCGGGCCGGACGGCCGATCATACGTCATTCCCGTCTTATGTAATACGTCCTTCCTCCCCGCAATCACGTAATACGAAGCAACAGCTAATTCTTGCGAATTCTCCCACTTGTCTCTCTCTCTCTCTCTCGACACACTCTTTCTACTCACAAACAACTATCAGCTTATTTCCAACCCCAACTCCAACCCCCACCCCCCTCTCACACCCACAATGTCGCACCACGTTCTCTTGCTCGGCGGCCACGGCAAGATCGCCCAGCTGCTCACGCCCATGCTGCTGCGCCGCAACTGGACCGTCACCAGCGTCATCCGCGCCGCCGACCAGGTGCCCACCATCGAGGCCCTGGCGCCCGACGCCGCCGCCAAGGCCCGCCTGCACGTTCTCGTGCACTCCCTCGAGGACCTCGTGCAGTCGCCCGCCGCCGCCTCCGACCTGCTCGCCAAGGTCCGCGCCGACTACGTCGTCTGGAGCGCCGGCGCCGGCGGCAAGGGCGGCCCGCAGCGCACGCTCGCCATTGACCGCGACGCCGCCTCGCACCTGGCCCAGGCCGCCGCCGCCGCCCAGTCGCCCGTCACGCGCTTCGTGCTGGTGTCGTACCTCGGCAGCCGCCGCACGCAGCCCGCCTGGTGGGACGCCGAGCAGTGGGCCGCCGCCCAGCACGTCAACAGCGTCGTGCTGCCCACGTACTACGAGGCCAAGCTGGCCGCCGACGAGGCGCTGTACCGCGCCACCAAGCACAGCAAGGACTTTGTCGCCATCGACCTGCGGCCGGGCGCCCTGACCGACGAGCCCGAGGGCCGCGTGGAGCTCGGCAAGACCACGACGTCGCGGGGGTCCGTCAGCCGCGCGTCGGTCGCACGCGTCGCCGAGCTGTTCCTGGCACACCCGAGCCCCAAGAGTGCTTGGGTGGATATGCTGGACGGCACCGAAGATGCGCAGGCGGCCGTCGACCGCGTCGTTGCCGAGGGCGTGGACGCCGTCGAGGGTGAGCCGGTGGCCAAGGAGTAGCTTTGTAAGCTAGCTGACGAGATCACGAGACATGCATAAAAGTTATGCAATCTGCATTATTCTTATGTAAGCTTTTTATGACTGCTGTTCATACTCATTGAGTCTATCCTCTCTAACATCCAACAACACCGTTGACAATTAAGACAAACACGAAGCGTAAAAATAACATGAGGGGTTGTTTAGATATAAAATGAATTAAATGAAAAAAAGGAATTCTGAAAAGAAATCGTAGAAAATATGAAAGAAAAAAAAATATATAAACAAAAAGTAAGTATTAGAAAATATTAAAAAAAGATATTAAAAAAAGAATTGAAGACGCAAAAATAATACAAAATAACCTAACAACAAAACAAAATCGTTCGCTCAGACATAACGAATACAGCATGGGCAACGTGCAATCATCACACAGAACGCGTCTCATCGTCAGACATCAGGTCCGATCAATACAGATCAAGAACGGAATATAGTGGCAGCGCATGGCTAGACAAGCAGTAACAACGCAAAAATCACAAGGCAGAGGCAGAATCATAGGCAAGGGAAAATCGAAAGTGAATTGTTCTTTTTTATAGTGAAGTAGGATATCAACCTCGCTAAGGTTTTTTGTTCGTCCTGGGACGGGGAAAAAGGGCGTGTCAGCGCGCAGACAGGCGAGACACCTGCCGGGGATCAATTTTGGCAACAAAGTGCGAGGGCGCAAAAGTGCAAAACAAGCAGCGCGAAAAGAAACATCGAACAACAAAACGCTTTTTTTGGTCAGATGTAGAGGCATCTTTTTGTTGACTCGGACTCACCAACCGGCATATTGTGACAGCATGGGAAGCAGTAACACAGCAGACAATAAACAATAACACAAGACAGAGATAGAAGACAAATGACAGGAAACAATGACAGATGAAAATGACAAGGGACAGAGGACAGAAAAGAAAACAGAAACCCAGCGTGTCACGGTAGCAATGAGTATATAAAAAAAGGCCGGTCGGCTAAATAGTCTTGGAAAAAAAAAAGTTGAGCTTGTATCAAGCTCGAGAGAAGGGAATATAGTAAAAGACGGAGACAAAGGAAAGGAAGCCAGGTTATAATAATAATAAAATAGAGTAAAAGTAATAGGAAAGCAATCGCTAATGCCATGACGCTGTATGAGAATGGAAAAGAAAGAGAATGGGGCAGTGGGATAGAGAACACGTAAAAAAATCAAACGCAGGCTCAATCTCATGTAGCAACAACAACAACGAACAGCAGCAGTGCTCGTTGTCAAGTAAGAGCTGAAAGAGTAGATACGTTTTGAGATTCTTTGTTCTCTTGTTGCTCGTCGCATGGACAAGCGTGCGAGGTTAGAGGTAGGTAGGTATTGGGTATCACAATTTTGTGTCTAATACCTCGAGCCAGCAAAGGCGAGGCATCGCAAAAAGAAACAACGAAACAAACGCAGACAAGGACGCAGGTACACAGCCGTAGCTACACGGCTGCACGCCAGGCACTGCGCATCTAATGCACTATTTGCGCATCGTAGTAGTACTGTGCGGCATGCTGGTGTGCCTGGTGCTGTTGGTGCTGGTGGAACTGGTGCTGGTGCTGGTTCGGGTGCAGTTGCTGCTGGTGCGGCACGTAGCCGTTGCTGACGGCGCCATTGTGTGTCGGTGGTGGTGTCGGCGTGACCGGGCACCGTGGTGCTTGTGGGTACATGTCCTTTGCGCCAGCAACCTGCTGGCCGTTGGCACCATAGGCGGCGGCACCGTCGGGCGTGATGGGTGGCGTCATGTATCCTTCGGCCACACCGGGAACGGCACCCATGCCCTTGTGGGGGGTGCTGTAGACATCGGCAACGGCGGCGGCGGCCTCGTTGCAAGGGGACTCTGCGCGAGCAGAGGAACCGTTGGCACCGGCCAGCCGGCTGTTGTTGATCGAGGCGGCGTGGCGCGCCAGGAAGTCGGTCAGCTTCGCAGACACGCTAGACAGGTGGGCCGAGGCGTACTTGCGCGACAGCGTGGCCGACGGCTGGTGCAGGTTCTGGGACAGCGTGAGCAGTGTGACGTTATCGGCGTGGTCCCACTCGCCGTCGTTGACCTCGGGGCGGCTCAGGATGGCACGGGCGAGGGCGAGCGAGGCGCGGGCCATGGTCGAGGGCTTGGTGGATACAAAGTCGCGGTGGTACAGGGCAATCTCGCTGATGTACGAGGCCATGTGCTCGACCTCGCGGTCGTCACCCTCCTCGGCGACGATGAGCTGGGCAAAGAAGTCGACAGAGGGGTGGCCAATGTTCCACTCGAGGGTGTTGAGGACGTGCATCTCCATCTGGGTAAACATGCCGGCGTCGTAGAGGCCGCAGCACATGTTGTTGAGCTCGTTGATCTGGGGCACGCGGTCCTTCTTATCGCCATACTTGGCAGCGATGAGGAGGGCGGCACAGCCAACAAGCTGGTAGTGCTGCTTGTAGACAACACGCTTGGAGCAGTAGCGGTCGAGCAGGTTGATGGTAAGGAACAGGGTCTCGGGGAGCAGGCTGAAGGCGGCGTGGGCCTCGACGATGAAGTCGATCAGGTATGGGCGCATGAACCATTGAATCTCGCGCTGCATATCGATGAGGGCAACGTCAGGCAGAGTCTCCTCCTCCATGTGGCGCATGTGCCGCATAATGTCCTCAAGGTACTCCTCGGAAGCGAGGCGGGACAGCTCGTTGGCAATCATCTCCTGGCGGTTGCGGGCGAGCATCTTGGCGGCTTCGCGGGCTGACATGCGGGGCATGGTGCGGTCGTCGGACTCGACGAAGAAAGTCTCGTCCTGGACCTGGTGGTAGGCCATGATGAGTGGTGGTGGTGGTGATTTGGTAGGTGTAAAAATGTGATCAAATATAATGAGTGTGATATCAACTCGCTGGCAAGTTGATGGTTGTTGGACTAGAGTCTTCGCAGTCGAGTTGGTCGCTGATAGTCGAGGAGCGTCAGAGTCTAACGAGTGTGGTGATGTCTAAGGAGCGGTAGTCGATGATAAGATCAATGACGAAAGGGGAATGACGATAAACTGGGAAGAGCGAAGGTATTCCAACCAGGCGAGATGGTCTATTAGAACATTAAGGAGTGTCGATATTAGGTAAGGAGTGTCGTTGGCGAAGGCCGGTGATGCAGAACAAAACGAAAAAAAAAAAAACAACAGAGCGAAAAGGAAGGATGCTGTCAAAGACGAGCAAACCGGGAAGTCGAGAGATGTTCTGCAGGCAAGGATATATAATTAGCAAGCAGGTCACGCCAGAAAGGGCCGACACGCGAAGCGATAACCGAGATGGCGTGGGATTCGCCGACTTCGTGAAGAATCTAGAGTGGAGCAGGGCAGCGTGAAGAATCTGGGTAGATGAAGGCAAGGCGAACAGTGCAAGGGGTGCCCAATTTGCTTGCGGGCCAATCTACCGGCCAGGCTGTAGAAGGACCAGGCCGTTGAAACGACAGCCTGGGAGAGGGACAGAACAAGGGATGGCCAGGTACAGGAGCAGAGGAAGAGGGGGGAGGGGGAGGGAAGAGGGGAAAGAGAGAAGAGGGAGGCTCGCTGGTGGAGAGCAAGGGCGAAAAGGCAAGAATGCTGAAGAACAAGGGCCATCTAGTGGTCTGTCGTGTGTCCGTTCTTTTGTGCATCTGGTGCCTTTCTCATGCTGGCCTAGCCCAAAGTTCACATCCGTGCCCTTGTGTCGCCTTGTGCGTCGGCAGTAGATGGGTGTGCTCTGGGCGATCGGAGAACATGGGAGCACGAATAGCCGATGATGATATCACGGGACGGGAAGGGGGGATTTGGTCGTGACTTCAGCCGTAGAGCAGACACAGGCGATCGTTGGGGGATCGTTGAGCTAGCCGGACACCGATGGCGTATATGCGAAAATCAAGATGGATCGAGGGTTGACCGAGACCAAGCCGATACACACAAAGCAAGCAAACGGCGAACGGCAGAAAGCGCCACGAGCCGACGGGACGGACAACGATGGCCGTGTGGCAGCGAACGGAGACCAGACCGTAGGAACAGACAGGGGGGCAAGGGGTGGAGATTTTGTGTGGGGATGACAAAGAAAGGGATGAGCTGAAGCTAATCGTAGCTTCGTAGGACAGTACTTACGAGAGAAAGAGAAACCCTTTTGCAATCGACAGCAGAAGCTACGAGTTAACGTGTCCCACTGCGTGAAAGTCAAAAGTAGTCGGGGTGAAACGAGAGGACGATCGAGACAAGTCGAGGTCGAGTCGGATTGAGAGACGAGAAGAGGTGAAGAGCCGGTGGGCAAGCCTGGGTGGTTAGGATTTTTTTGCGCATATGTGGGCGTGTGTACAATTGTATATATGGCCTGAATGGTTGATGGACAATGGGACGTACCACGTTCTGCGCCTTCGGGAGAAGAGGCGTTTTACAACCGAGCGATCATGTAGGATAGGCCAGGGGGACAGCGAGCAA
This sequence comes from Ophiostoma ips, assembly GCA_019925475.1. NCBI lineage: Eukaryota > Fungi > Ascomycota > Sordariomycetes > Ophiostomatales > Ophiostomataceae > Ophiostoma > Ophiostoma ips. The sequence continues at coordinate 10,592 of JADHKN010000106.1, forward strand.
CAAAAAGCAGGACTTTTTGTTGTCGTAGTTGTCGATGCGGTAGGGTCGTGTAGTCTAGGATCGTTAGTTGTCTGAGTCGAAGCGGCGACCGGCGACGATTGGCACAAGGGATGGCATTGACAGGAGGAGATGGGGAGATGAATGGAGATGATGAGATGGATGGAGATGGAGATGGAGGAGGACGAACAAAGACGAGGTCGAGGACAGGGAGGCTCGAAATGGCGAATGTCGAGATCGAATTCCAGAGCAGAGGTACAGGAGGTACCGAGGAAGGGAAAAAGAGAGACAAAAAGAGAAGAGAAAGGAGAGAGAGAGAGAGAATAGCTCGAATTCCAGAGGACCCTGACGAAAGGGAGACAGCGGATCTGAGCGAGGTGGATGAGGGATATGGCGAGACGAGGAGGGAGGGAGAGAGAGAGAGAGAGGAAAAACGAGGAAGAGAAAAGAGAGAGAGAGGGAGAAAAGGGAAGAGGGCGAGGATGAGGTTGAAGAGGAAAGAGGAGAAAACGAAAGGGAAAGAACGAAGGGGGAGGAGAGAGGGAAGGAGGAAGGAGGGAGAGGAAAAGGAAGGAGTGGATGGCAGGTCTGGAGAAAAGGGGACACCGAAAAAGGACGATGGGACAGACAGGGAAGGAGGGCTCAGCAGAGAGGGAAAGAGGGACCGGACGCAGGGGAGTGAGACCAGTGAGCGTGACGAGACGGCAGCCAGCCAGTGAGAAGAGAGAGAGACGCAAGGCGAAATAGGAGAGCACTTGCCCCCAAAACGACGCCAGACGCGGTGGTTCAGTGGTGCAGTGGCCCAGTAGCCCGGGTGGCTCCAGAGGCATACACACCCCAGAATGGCCAATATGGAGCTAAGCTACTCGTAATTACCAGGGAGGCAGGGAGCAGACTACTCCGCAGGACAGTACAGTGCTGAAGGCTGAAAAGAGTTTAGATACGTACAGGTTACGGGAGCAAGCAAGCTGAGCAGCCGACGGAGTTGAGAAAAAGTTTTAATGAGGAGAGGGAGGATGATGGAATGTCGAGTACGGAGTACGGAGTAGTGTAGAGATGGAGTCGGAGTTGACGAGATGGATGGCGAAGGCGATGACGATGGATGGTGATGGTGATGGCAGGAGAAATGGTAGAAACAGTAGAGACGGTAGTGACGGTAGAGGTGGCGGAGATGGCAGATATGGTAAAGCAGTCGAGCAGTCGAGCAGGAAGCAGTGGAAGGTCGAGATAGGAGTCAAAAGTCAAGGTAGAAAAGTCGAAAAGGTCAAAAAGTCAAAAGGTCGAAAAGATCAAGAGGTCAAAAGCAGGCAGAGAGCAACAGACGGAGGGGACGCACGCGTTATGAAGGACACACGAGGGTTTAAAGATAATTCAAGATTAATTGGTTTTACGCACGCCCATAGAAAATGGAAACGACAAATCGACCGAGCAGAGGACGAGACTAGAAACACGTTGTTGGAGGGCAACGCGGTCAGGCCGGGGCCGATAAATTCGAGATAAATGAAACGACGTCGCTGTTTCTGGAAAGACGGAAACGACCAAGGACATCAAGCACAATGGGCGGAAAGAGAGGAGGAGAAACCTCATAAAAATATATATCAAAATAAAGTGAAGAAAAAGGCAGAAGAAGAAAAAGGGCACGACGCCAAAAAGTACAGAGTACGGAGAACGGAGTACGTACGAGTTGTTGGGTACAGGAAGAGGAGGAGGCTAAAATGACGGAAAGACGACATCTTGATCTCACCTACTCCGTACTGGCCAATGCAATGGATCCCGCGTACTCGTAGGAGGGAAGAGGCGGGAGCGGGTAAGCAGCAGCAGCGACGCAACGAGAAAAAGCGTGTGAGAGAGAGAGGAATCGACAGACGAGCGCCGGCGACGATTGGCTGCCCACGACCCGAGAAAGGACGGTGCAGGGGGGCGGCGGCCAGGACCAGGTTTGGCCACTGGCCACTGCTGGCCACTGCTGGCCACTGCTGGCCACTGCTGGCCACTGTACTCGTACGCCCGCCCATAGCAGTCCACAAGGCACAGACAGACACAGACAGACACAAGTCACGTCCCAGGGCCAGAGCCCGGTCGCAGCCAAGCAACAGCCAATCAGAGACGACAAAAGCCAGCCAGGGGCCCCCGTCCACGGTCCCCACCACAGTCCACCAAATCCACCCTTTCACCATTCCACCATTCCACTTCCCACCAGCCCACCATTCCACCATCCATCATCCACCCATCCACCCAAGCCCACCCAAACCAGTCCACAAGTGACCGAGTGTATGAGAGATATCACAAGGAGAGACCAGCACGCCAAATGGTCCGACCTCGATGAGACGGGGCCGGGGCCAAGGCCTTAGTCACCGTCCACAAGCTGGACGGAGCATGTCGTAGTCGTAGTCGTAGTCGAAATTGAAGCCGCACGATAGTACTCCGTACGTCGTCAGTACGGAGTGCTCGTATCGTATCGTACTCCTACTCCTACTCCATACCCCAAAAAAAGAAACTCATGGCATGAGACAGGCTTGGACAGGCCTGAGCGTGCTGTCACGCATCGACCAGGGTGCAGGGCAAAGCAAGGGCTGGCGGAATCAGAATGCCGGAAATGAGCTTATGTAAGGTGCTGGACGGCCAGGGGGGGGAGGGGGGGAAAGTCGCGCCAGACTGAGACCGTAGGAGAACTTTTGCTGAGTAACGACACCGCGTACGTCGTACTCTCCGTACGAGTATGTCATGGGAATACTCTTTTATTCCAACTGCCCTGTTTAATTAGGTAATAACGCATGCAGTAAGAGTCGTTTTTCGTCTTTGGTTGCGGCGCGGCTTCCTGTTTGGCATCAGCTTGGAAGCGGCCGGTGCGTGCCAGCCAGTAGCAGGCAAGAGCGGCGCTGGGTGCGCGGAGCCCGCGACTAGGCTGACCCTCCTCTGCTCGACCTCCTCGACCTCCTTCCGACTCCTCTCTGCGACTCCTCTTGTCGTCGCTCGACCCTTTTCGTCTCAGAACCAACCCACAAGGCTTGTGGATAATGCAAAGCAGGCAGAGAGAAAAAAAAAGCGAGTGGCCGGTCGGCCACCACGACGCTAGTTCCCCAGGATTTTTACTTTTTTTTTTTTTTTTTTAATAATTCGATCAATTCTGACCAGTAATTGTTTCTGGCTTCTGGCCGGTAAATTCCTCCAAGGCCGAGGCTGTCTCTCACGTGACGTCAATTGCACAACTGCACACAAGTACAACGTACTCGTGCAATCTGCACAAGAACAGCAGCGCTCCCCAACGTATCATTCTCCCCATCTCATGCTGCTTCCGCCGCCTTGTCTTTTCGTCATCCCGTTGCCTTGAACGACTGCCAGCCCCCTTCACCGACCTTTCCGCAGTGGAGAGGCGGCTTCGGTTCGGACGTGAGCAAAAAAAAATCTGGTGAGAAACAAATATCAAGTATAAACCAGAAAATGCCAGTCTCCTCCCGCGTCCCCTCCTCGTCCCCTCCTGTCCCATCCCGTCTCCTCCAGTCTCCTCCAGTCTCCTCTCGATTACTCGGCTCCCTTGTCGCCGTTGACCCTCACTTGTGCATCTTGGACGGATACAGTCGGACACAGTCGGACACATAATGGGGACAAGGCGACGGTGACAAAAGCGCATGTAGAAGAAGAGGTGACAAAGAAAAAAAAGACGAAAAGTCAGGCCCAAAACCAGCCACCTGAAGCCTGGAGAACGCCGGGCGTAGATCCAGTACGGCGTATTTGGCCCCCGCAAATCCAGGTTTGTTCAGGGCCGGGATACAAGCTACGGGTTCTGTAAATTACGTCTGCGCCAATGGGCAGCGCTTGTTAGCGCGGGCCCCTGCCAAACGAACTAATCACACGGCAAGGCAAACGCGGCAACGACGGAGCACAGGATACGACCGTACGACGTACGGAGTAACTCTCTACGAGTATGTATTACATACGAGTAGAGAAAAAGAAGAAGAAAACGAGGTAAAATAGAAATAATCGTCACCAACCCGCAGGGGGGGGGGGGGGGGACGCAGCCTTGACCGACTGTTGGCCGGACGAGGCTCCGTCTGTTTTTTTATTCAAAATATAATCCGGATAAAAAAAAAAGTCTGCACGCCACGGCGGACGCCGCGTGCTGCACCGGCCGGGTTGGGCTCGCCTCGGATGCCTTTTTGTCTTTGTGTTGCGTCTTGCGTCTTTCTGTTGGATCTCTCTCTCTCTCTTTCTTATTTTTTATTTTTATTTAATTTTCGCCTGGTAGTGGGGGCTCATTTACTGTGCATTGCATTACATGCCGCCATGGGCGACTTTGTCCTGCGCTTTCGTTCGTGTCTGACTAAACTCGTACTCCGTGGTCTTTTCGCCGCGTATCGTATGGAGCCGCAAACTTTTTTTTCTTTTACGTGTGTTTCTCCTCATCGCCGTTCTCTACTAATACAAACTCCATCATCTCCATTGGCTTCTGCACTTCCTGTACGCGATTTGTACGCGATCACGGACACGAACCGACACGTAGAAGAATTTTCACATCCACTCGACAATGAACGGAAACGGAGTATTTAGAAAAAAAATTTGAGGAGTAGAAGAATAAGAAGTCGGCACAAATAAAGAACCCAAGAGGTGACAGATGACAAGACTGTCTCACTCAAGAAAAAAAAAAGAACCGTACAACGTACTCATCACAGTGGACCGTTATCGGTGCGGCATGGGAGGAGGAGTACTTTGCTCGTAAAGTACTCGCACGTCGTACAGGAAACGACCGCCGTAAAGCCGGGTTGATTGCGAGGATGCCGCCGGCGGCTCCTTGGTCCATGCTAGCTGGCCTTTTACTCGTACAGAGTACAGAGAGTACTCCGTACTTGCTTGTCGACACGCGACCGCGTAGAGAGAGCACCCACCACGCCGGTCTGATTCGACAGCGACGGGGTGCTCCGTTGGTGAGATGGCGCGTGCAGATCGACGAGCCACGCCACGCAATAAAGCCGGTCACACAAAGGGCAGACACTCCACCTCTCTCTTGGACGACGGGCTCGGATGGGCAGGAATGCTATGTGAGGGGGGGGGAGGGGGGGAAGGCAAGAGGGCAAAAGCAAGGCGTATGGAGTATGGAGTAGACGAATAGGCAAAAGGCAAAAGGCAAAAAGCAAAAAGCAAAAAGCAAAAGGCAGAGGAGCTCACTCAGCCGCGAGAATCGCCGACCAAAGACGCACTTTTACGCGTTGTGACGTGAGTGGCCCATTGGTGGACATGGTTGCAAGCTTGCCGAGCAGGCCATCCGGTGGCAGCGGTGAGTACGAGTACTTAGCCTTGCAACCGCGGTCGAAGAGATATATGCAGACATATGCGGGATGAATACGAAGACGAAGATAGAGAGCCGGAGAGATGGAGATACGGCAATGACGAAAAAGAAGAAGAAGAAGAACAACAAGAAGAAGAAGACAGCATGGCATTAGCAAGCACTGGATTTGCAGAAATTTGCAGAGTTTGATAGACACCACCAAAAAAAAAAAAATTAAAAATTAGAGTTGGCCGGCAAGACATGGGATAACGACATGGATCGCGATGGAAGAAGGATGGGAGTGGATTAATTGGAATTCGAGTGGCAGGGCGACACGACGAGCCCACGCTTCTCGTGGAGCATCGCGGGTTGAGGCCGTTGATGCAAGTAACCCAACGCATCCCTCTACATTCATCCCTCACCAAGGGGAGCACCGGCCATTTTGTCTGATCTCGTTGATGCGCAAACGCCTGTCAAGAAAAGGAGATCTCAGGCATGGAGAGGCCTCGCCGCTGATTGGCTGACGCGGTTGGGGGATGAGCCAGCCTACCCTGCGCGTTCGGGAACGCTAAGCAGACGAGGTACCGTGCTTTCCTATTTGGGTAGCTCGAACAGCCTGGCGCGTTGTGATTGGCCGGGCCGCTAATATTGCACGGGCATAGGTCAGCACGTATTATGCAAATTTCCCACAAGCCTCAGAACTAGGCGGTCTAGTGTACAGCGGGCTATGACGCGCTCCAAGGGGGGGAAGGGGGAAGGGGAAGGGGAGGGGGAAGTTGGTCCGCCTGCTCGTGCTGGGCCGAGGAGTGGGATGCACATATACGAATTATTTATCTATATATACGGGGAATGAGGGCCAACGATCGTTATTACGGTGTGTGTGCTGGACCGACTATGGCACACGCCCCCGTGCGCATGCATACTCGCAGACCAGGGAAGCCGCGGTGTAGAAAAGCATGCTCTGACTTTGTGGTCACACTGAAGCAAGCCCCATACTCGTATATCTCGAAAGAATGCATGTCGTTGAAATTGCAATTGCATCCCGATGCCTGTGACATCCATCCATCCCTTACTGGCATGATTATGTCAGTAGCCGGCGGAGAGGCTCCCGGTTTTTCCTTCCTAGTCTGAACGTCGTTCCGGCCAACAGGACGTCGCTGTCAGATGCGCTGCTCCTAACGTACGGAGTACTTAGTCCGTACCCTGCTGATCCATACCGACTGTACGAGTGTTTGTTATCAACTTGCCCAGAAGAAAAGTACGCAAGGGAGGATCACATACGCCCGCAGAGGCAGCCGATAGCGCTGCCGAGCGAAATTGAGAGAAGAGCACCAGGTCCAGACCACGGCACAGCAGGGCAGGTGCAATGGAGTCGACAAGCGAAAAAAAAAAAAAAAAACGCCATCGCTCCTACCTGAAAGAACGGCCTTGCCTTGTTCGCGTCGCTCATAGGTCGCAGCGCACCTCCCCCCCTTCCCCCCCCCGGTCGCTCCCAAAGTTGCCCTTTCCAGTCAAATGTCCCGCACAGCTTCCCAGCTCGACCCCTCCTTTTCCCTCCCTCCCCTCCCTCCCCTCTCCCCCTGTTAGTATCGCCGATAGTCCTCCGCCTCAGCCTTTTTTCTTCGTCGTCTTCCGTCGTCCCGCGGCCCCGGATGCCTGCTCTCCCCTTTGGACCAGCAGAGATTATTGGCGTCAAGACACGTCAAGAGGGGGGTCCTAGGTTGTGCTCTTTTGTTTCTTTGTTGACGATTGACGATCCGCGCTTTTGAGATTAAAATTACGACTAAAACCAGACTGGAATTGAGCTTCCACGCGACATCAACAAACATGGAGAACGGCGAGCCAGAAGGCCGCGCGCACCCATTGGCTGTCGAGCAATGATCGGCAAGCCGGTTGGTCGTGGCTAGGGTCTGTTGTGGTGGTGGCCGGCCAAGCCAGGCCAGGCCGGGCCGGGGCTGGAGGTCGCGGCGAGCTGCGTTATTGTTTTGTTTGTTTTGTTTGTTCGTGTGTCTGGCGGCCCTCGCTTGACGACCCTGGACGAGCGAGACGGGAGCACTGGATACGAGAAGATGAGAGAGCACGGGAGGGGCACGGGGGCACGGGAGCACAACAAACAACGTGGTCACGGATTGCCGATGCTTTATTATCCGATTGCTTGGCCAAGCACTACGGAGTACGAGTACAGCCGCAGGTCTCAATTGGGCGCCCCTTTTTTGTTTCGAATGGCTTCGTTTGCTGCTGGAAAGTGTCGCAGACTACGAGATGAGATCTGGCAAGCTGATGGGCAGATGGCGAGAAGATACTCGTATAGTGGCAGGATATACGGCAGACATCGGACGAAAGATGATTATTTTGAGACGACGTCCGTCCCAAGTCTGTCTCTCTCCGTCTGCACCAGTAGCTGACCAGGCTTTAGGCGCCATCTCTTTGATGCAATGCAAGTGCCAGACGGACGTCGAGTATTAAGGCTGCTGGCAATGCAGACAAGCAACGGCGTCATTGTTCCGGGGGACAGTACTCCTATGCTACGGATTCTGGGAGCATAGTAGAACCCACGGCACGTAGTAATCAACAATCGTCAACCTGTAAAAGTGGAAGCTCGATGGGACTGTATGGAGTAGAACGAGGCGGGCAAATACGTGGGATCCCGCGATAGTTGAGTCGGATCAATGCCATGATTTACAAGTACTCGTTCACTAGCCGGAATATAATAATACATCATAGACGACTTGGAAACAAGGACGGCTACTGGACGTGTTGGTGGTTTTATCAACAAAGAACGTCAGGAGAAACGAATGGAAGTACTTGAATGCTCGTCATATCAAACAAATACTCATAAACGAACAATCCATCCAAACAATACGAGGACAGTGCACGGTTGGCTTCATCGTGTGGTATCCAAGATGGCTGCAAATGTTTCAAATGTTTCAAATGGCCAAATGTCGTATTCCACGTAAAAAATGGCTCAATACGCCACGAGCAAACCAGCAGACGAGCACGAGCACAAGCAGACGAGCAGCAGGGATACAAGGATACGGGGCCTTGTGCTAAATCGATTGCATCGAGCATCAAACGCGTTTCGACGCGGCCGTGTTGATTAAAATAGCGACGCGTTTCAACGCTAGAGAGTCGGCTGGATCCAGCTGACCTGACGCAGTGCGGCATAGAATTAGAAGTCAAAGATAAAAGGATTAAAACGAAAAGATAAAAAATAAAAAAATAAAGACAAGAGTGCGTCCGCATTTGGCAAAACGGCGGTTTAGCCTGGTCGCCTCGGGAGATCCTTTGACAATCTGACAAAGAACAATGCGCAACGCATGGTCAATGCGAAGCAGGGGGGGGGCATATTCTGAACTTAAGACGGCGCATAATAGGAGCAAGCGATAAAGACTGGACGACTGGACGAGAGAGCATGGATTGCGTGCACCAGGAGAAGCGGTGCGCCGTGGGACAGTCGCCTCAGCGCGAGCCGCGGATGGAGAGTCCGGCGACAAAAAGGCGAGGACAGGGACAGGAGCTGCACGGAGTGTTGACATGCCAACGGGGGGATGTGAAGGTGAAGAAGCAAAAGCAAGCGGTGATATCGTGGGAGGTGAAGACGGGACAGATGATCGAAGACAGATGATCGAGGACAGAGACGGAAGACGCAATAACCGCCTCACCGTGATGCCGTCGACGCTGCCCCAATCCGGACGGCTCTCGCCCTCGCTTGACTGGTCTGCTCTACTATATCAAGCCCTTTGTGTTGGAAGGGTTGGTTGCAGTCGCAGTCGCAGTCACAGTCGTCTGTCCGGAAACAGCCACCCCAATGTGATCACATAGCCTCGCCCTGCGAGCTTCTTTGTCCATGGGCCCGTCGACATGTAGAGTCGGCGGCGACTATAAACACATCCTCGCTGGCCGTTGTCCCCCGTCTTCTTCTTTTTTTTTTTTTGAATTTTATTCTTTTGAAAGTTCTAGCCCATCTATAGACGAAGAACGGAATCAACACAACCCCGCCGAGATGAACAGAAAAATCACAACCCTGCACAGCCTGGCCGGCCCTGCCACCACCACGGCCGGCCCTGCCCACGATGCGCCCACGCCCGAGACCCTTGCCGCCACGCTGCGCCAGCTCGCCCGCATCATCCACCAGTCCCGCGCCGCCGCACCGCTGCCCTCCGGCACCTCGGCCGACTGGCCCCTGCCCGAGGCGCTGTCCGCCACCGCCCGCCTCGACCGCGACGACGACGATGCCGTCGGCCGCAGCAGCAGCGCCTTCCGGGGCCACGGCCGTGTGCTCGGGCCCATGCTCAATGCCGCCGAGCCCGGCAGCACCGGCACGGCGGCGGACCGCCACAGCCGTCGCTTTGCCAGTGCGAGCTCTCTCGATGTGCGGCGTGGCAGCGTGGCCGACACCGAGGCGGAGGCAGAGGCGGAGGCGGCCGATGCCGACTGGAAGGAAGACGGGGGCAGTGACGAAGCAGACGACAAAGACCAGCTGCCCAGCCGTCGCACCAAGACCGGAAAAAACAAAAAAACCGGCACCGTCGTCCGCGACGAGACCCAGTCTGGTGAGCCTCCTTGAGATTACCATTTCCATAGTACTTCATCACCCCCACTGACAGACGAGACGGAACGCGCGAGATCGAGGTGCGCCTGGGCCGGTCGCGCGGGTCGGTGACTCTGCTCATCCCGCGGTCGCCCGCGCTCGAGCAGCCGGCGGCCAGTGACCTGCCCGCCGATGCTGCGGCTGGCAAGCATGTTGCTGGCGGGCAGGAGACGCTGCCCGAGATTTCTTTTCAGCTGTCGCCCGGGTTCCAGCTGCAGGGAATGGACGACGGAGCTCGTGTTCCAGAGCCAGAGCCAAAGCCAGAGCCAAATCCGAAGCCAGAGCCATTCGCGGCCGAGTTTGAGACCGCACTCGACCGTCCTCGTGCGCTTGACTTTCTGGACAGCGGCTTCTACGAGGGTGGCTTCGACGACGGTGAGGCCGACGGCGAGACGGACAACGAGGCCGGCGCGCACGCCTACCACGGCCACGGTGACAGCAACGGCCAGCCGTCCGTCGACCGCCGCCTCCAGCAGGCCCTGGCCTATCTGCAGTCGCAGGACCCCACGACGGACCGCCACTGGTACGCCCACGCCGCCGCCATCGAGGCTTATCTCGACGTTTTGGAGAAGGGTGTATGCCAGGGCCAGGAGGAGGATGTGCTGCTGTCGCCGCCGCCGCCGTCGTCGGCGCTGCACCAACCCGTGATCGCCGGCGACGCCGCACAGCTGGCCGCACAGCAGCAGCGGCTCAACGAGGCGCTGGCGCGTGCCGAAGCGGACGAGGCCCTGGCGCGTGCCGAGATGGAGGGGCGCGAGTTTGTGGGCGTCCTCCACCTCGACAATATAGATAAACAACTGCGGCGACGTCCACCCGCCGTGCTCGACGCCCGCACGCGCGCGCTGCTCGACGAGGCGCGCCAGCGGCTGCAGGCGCACCGCGTGTTCTTGGGCTGTGCCGGGGATGAGGACGAGGGCCTGCGCGCGCGCATCCTCGACAGCGTCGACAGCGTGCCGTCCTACGATGCGCTGGCCCTCGGCGGGTCGGAGCTGCTGCAACAACTGCTGCTGTTGGACTCGACGGGCCGGCCGTTTGCGGGGCGCATGGCTCTCGATGCGCAGGTCGAGGAGGACCTCCGCTCTGAGGATCACGAGGATACCGCCTGTCATGATACTGGCAAAGGGAGTCCGACCCCCCCGCCCGACACGGAGGGCAAAGAAGAAAAGAACGACTACCTCTTTGACAGCCTGCACAACCTGTTTGCGGGCATGCCACTCGAGCGCCTGGAGACGCGCCCCTTTACACGGCACATGGCGCGGTTCCGCCGGCTGCGGCAGCACTACATGGAGGAGGCGCGCGTCGAGGTCGCCGACGGGGATGTCAATTTCTTGATGCTGCTGCCACCGAACGACGGCGTCTTTAGTCTCGGGTACAGCCCGGTCGACACCCGCAACTCCAACGGCTCGCCCCGGCTCGTCCCCCGTGCGCCTCTGCCGGCGGCCATGGAGCGCGACCGCCGGCTGCTGGGCCTGCTGCGCGCCCTGGGCCGGCTGCTGCTGCGCCGCCTGGCCACGGCCCCGCGGCCGCTGCTGGCCGAGGTGCTGCAGTACGTCGAGCAGGGGCTCGGCGGGCTGCCGGTGCCGCAGGGCGGGCTGCGCCTGCGCGACGGCACTGACTACGACACCGCGCACGACCAAAACCCACCATCGGTGCGCCCTCTCTACGAGGCCGAGGCGCGCTGGCTGCAGTTCTTGCTGTCGGACTCGACCAACGAGCGCCTCGCGGCACCGCTGCTGGACGGGCCGTTTCTCGACGAAGACACGGACGACACCTTGGCGGCAGTACTACAGAAAAAAGACGAAGAAGGCAGCCTGGCGCTGTACTACGCGTTTGCGCACCGCTTCCAGGCCCTGCTGGACGACATCAGCCCCGACAGCCTGTTCCCCACGGCCGACGGGTTCGTGCCGGCCACGGCCGTGGTCGACGCCGTCAACCGCCGTGGGGCAGGCGGGCCGTCGTTCTCCGTGTACGACGGCCTGCATTTCCTGGCGCGCCTGAGCCGCGCGGGCCGGTGCCGCTTCCACCACTTTCCGGCCGACACCGCCACGCACGGCGCGGTGCAGCGGCCGCTGCTGACGATCCACCCCGAGCAGCGCATTCAGGTGCGCACGCGCGATAACAACACCGACGACAACGACGACGACGCCGCGATTGGGGCGCCACGCCGGGCCGAGGTGGACGCCAGCTGGGCCCCGGCGGTGGCGCGCGGCACGAGCGCGCCGGTGCCGGCCGACGTGCGCCGGTTCTTCTGCTGCCTGGCGTTCCGGTTCGGCCACAGCCTGCGCGCGCTCGAGACGGAGGCACGGCCGCGGTGGAAGGCGTTTCTCGAGGGGGGTGGTGGTGGTGGTGACAGTAGTAAGAAGGTGCGCGCAGCATTGCGGACGTGGGCGCAGACGTACCGGCGGCTGCTGGAGGCGCGCGGCGTCCGCGACGAGGCCTACGCGGCCGACATCCCGACGTCGTTTGTGGATGTGGTGCGGCTGGCCGACCCGGCGCTGTTTGCGCAGTTGAAGGGCGGCCCCGACCCGCTTACCGAAGAAGACGCACGGCGCATTGTGTGGCGCCGGGTCATGGCCGAGGCGGCCGCCGGGCAGGACGCGCCCCTCGTCGGCGAAGAAGCAGGCGGCCTCTGGGACTGGGCACAGCCGGCGATCGTGGGCGAGGCGCCGTCGCACTACTTCCACATGGACCGGTGGCCGCTGCACCTGCAGACGCGGGCGACGGCGGCCAACGTGCAGCAGCGCGCGGAAGAAGAGGCACTGGACCCGGAGATTCTGTGGGACCCGGCGAGCGAGGACCCGACGCCGGCGACGTACCTGTGGCATGTGGGCACAGAGGACCGGCGGTACGGGTTCCGGCGGCTGAAGCGGGCAGAGACGGCGTACCGGCGCGGCGAGACGGCGCTGCAGCGGCGGGTGATTGAGCGGGACCTGACGCGGCGCGTGGCGGCGGCGCTGGGCATGGAGGGGGGGGTGGGAGTGGATGGAGTTGACGATGGTGGTAGTGATAGTAAGGATAGGGGGGTGCTGGGCTGGTTTGGCTCGCTGCTGGGCAAGCGGAAGCGGGGCGAGGACGAGGTTGGCGACCAGGGTGACGAGGAGGAGGAGGACGACGACGACGACGTGATTGATTTCGAGATGACGGAGCTGCCAGACGTCGTGGCGGTGCCGGCGAGTGTCGACTGGACCGGCTTCGTTGCCGGGCAGCAAGACGGCCTGGCCGGTGCCGGCCCGGAGCGCAGCGCCAAGGCGGCCGAGGCGTGGACGGACGAGGACGACCGGGCCGTGCTGCAGCAGATCTACGAGGGCTTGAGGGTGTGAGATTCTGTCTTACTGAACACGTGCCGGCGTGGTTGCCGCGCCGGAGAAAGCACGTGCCGGGTCGGCATTGCCCGGTGCGGTCATATCATCTACTACTTGTATCTATCATCTACTACTTGTATCTATCATCTACTACTTGTATCTATCATCTACTACTTGTATCCTGCATAGCAACGTCGCATCCAACTGCTTATCTCTGTCTGGTGCCATCCTGCTGCCATCCTGCTGCCACGCTGCAGCCATGTCGTATCTGCTCCGGCTGCTGCATTGCTGTTTGCTGTTTGCCATTCGTCGATAGCCAGTCGTTGCTGAGCTGACGCATAGGTCGATTGCCTGTTTGGGACTCGGTGCGGTATATCCCAAAGCGGCAATTGCTGATAAGCCGGGATGCGGTGCCGGCGAGTACAGCGCCGATCTTGCGCGCACAACCTGCTTTGACGATCATTTTTATCTGAGAATGGTCTTTGGTGCCGTGTCTGTTATCTGCAAACGGTCTTTTTGCCTTGTCTCTGCAAGTACGACGTAGCAGTGCGACGATCGGCCATCAATGCCGAGCCTAGACCGTGGACGAGGGAGGTCGGAGATACAGGGTGGCAAAGAGGTGGGATGGGAGGATGCGAGATGATGCGATGCTGATATGTAGCCGCCGACGGAAGTCGGCCTGACTGTGTGACTGTATACAGCCTATATAAACGGCCCTCACGTCGTGATACGTTTGATCCTCCCACCCCCGACCCCCCCGACTATATCACCATCACCATGGCCGAAAAGAACGCCCTGGCTACCAGTCTGTCGCTCACCGAGCCGCACAAGCAGCCCGATGTTGAGGTCGGCAGCATCTCGCCCGATCTTGCGGCCGTCGTCGCCAAGACGCCGCCGGCCCTGGTCAGTGCCGACGACGCCGACGACGCCCTCCGCTTCATCCAGGCACACGCCGACGAGGCCGCCGCCCCCATGACGCCCGCCGAGCACAAGCGGCTGCTGCACAAGATTGACCGCAACCTGATGCCGCTGCTGTGCGTGGTGTACGGGCTCAACTACCTGGACAAGACGACGGTGTCGTACGCGTCGGTCATGGGGTTCAAGGCCGACACGCACCTGGCGGGCCAGGACTACTCGTGGGTGGCCAGCATGTTCTACTTTGGCTACCTGGCCTGCGAGTGGCCCACCAACTACCTGCTGCAGCGCCTGCCGCTGGCCAAGTGGTCGGCCGCCAATGTCGTGCTGTGGGGGCTGGTGCTGTGCTGCATGGCGGCCGTGCAGACGTTCGGCCAGGCGCTGGCCGTGCGCTTCTTCCTGGGCGTCTTTGAGGCGGCCGTCAGCCCTGGGTTCGCGCTGTTCACGTCGCAGTGGTACACGGCGCGCGAGCAGGGCACGCGCGTGGGCATCTGGTTCTCCTTCAACGGCGTGGGCCAGATTGTGGGCGGCTGCGTGGCGTACGGCATCGCCGTGGGCACCGAGCACCACGCGCTGGCCCATGGGCATTTGCACGCGTGGCAGCTGCTCTTTTTGGTCATCGGCTTATTTACAGCCGCCGTCGGCCTCGTCTTCCTCTGGGCCATGCCCGACAGCCAGCTCAACGCGCGCTTCCTGACGCCGCACGAGCAGGCCCGCGCCGTGGCGCGCATCCGCGGCAACCAGCAGGGCGTGGGCAACAAGCATTTCAAGCGCCACCAGTTTGTCGAGGCCCTGGCGGACCCCGTCGTGTGGGCGCTCGTCTTCTTCAGCATCGTGTCCAACATTCCCAACGGCGGCATGTCGAATTTCTTCTCGCAGCTGATCGTGTCGTTTGGCTTCACCAGCAAGCAGTCGCTGCTGCTGGGCGTGCCCGGCGGCGTCGTCGAGATCGTCGCGCTCACGGGCCTCGGCTACCTGGGCGACCGCTACCGCAACCGCCTGCTCTTCTCCATTACCGGCACCGTGGCGTCGTTTGTCGGCATGCTGCTGATCACGGTGCTCGACAATTCGGGATCGCACCGCGTCGGCCGCCTCGTGGGCTACTACCTGACGCAGGCGTCGCCGGCGTCGTTTGTGGCGCTGCTGTCGCTCATCGCCACCAACATTGCCGGCTGGACCAAGAAGACGACCGTGGCCGCGCTGTACCTGATCGCCTACTGCGTCGGCAACATCATCGGGCCGCAGGTGTTCCGGGCCAAGGACGCGCCCACGTACCGGCCGGCCGAGGTGACCATTCTCGTGCTGGCCGGCGTGCAGGTCGCCGACGTGCTGTTTATCTACTGGTGGTGGCGCCGGCAGAACACGCTCAAGGCGGCGCGCCGGGCCGAGCCGGGCTACACGCGCGTGGCCGGCCAGGAGTTTTACGACCTGACGGACCGGGAGAATCCCGAGTTTGTGTATTCTCTATAGTGCGTGTGTGCGTGTGTACTTGTGTGTGTATATTGACGAGAACTCAAAACTTTTATACATCATTAAACTAGTTATCATCATGAATCAAGAGAATGAAAGGAAAGGAAAAGAAAAGGAAAAAATGAATGAAAAAAGGAGGGGAGAATCAATTACGCCCCAAAAACATCGCCACACGCCCGTCCCGCTGGTCCTCGAGATCGCCCGTGGAAAACAGCTCGACGCGGATGCGGTTCCGCGCCACGCCCAGGTGGTCCACCAGGTGCTTGGCCGCGTCCAGCATAAACGACTCGGGCCCGCACACGTAGTACTCGGTGCTGCTGTTGTCCAGGTGCAGGTCCTCGTCGCGCAGCAGCTTGCCCATGTCCACGTGGCCCTGGAACTCGCGGAACGTCGGCGCCGGCGCGCTGCCCGGCGCCGTGCACCCGGGCGGATGCGCGCTCAGCGGCTGGTGCGCGTTGGCCATGGCGTGCAGCACGTGGCGCGAGTGGCGCGTGTAGGAGGAGGAGAAGGAGGAGGAGGAGGACGCCGGCGAGACGGGGGCGGCGGCCACGGACGTGGTGGAAGAGGCGGCACCCCCACCAGGCGACGGCGGCGTGGCCGGATGGTGCCCGCTAAAGAAAAACGCCGTGCGCAGCGCCGGCATGTCCTTTTGCAGGTCCTGCAGCGCGTCAAAGAAGACGGGCGGCGAGTAGCGCGAGCCGTGGATGTACGTGACGGCGCGGCGCGGCTGCGCGGCGGCCACGGTCTCGAGAATGGCCATCATGGGCGCCGCGCCGATGCCGGCCGACAGCAGCACCAGCGGGCTGCTGCTGCCGCCCGCCCCGTTGCCCGGGTCGAAAAAGAACTCGCCCGTCGGGTGCGACACCTCGAGCGTGTCGCCCACGTGCACCGTGTCGATGATGGCGTTGGACACCAGGCCCGGGTGCAGGAACGACGCCGACACCGTGTTGGCAAACCGCGTGCCCTCGTCGCGCTTGATGCTGATGCGGTAGCTGTCGGGCCGGTACCGCGCGCTCAGCGAGTACTGCCGCGACTGGTACGACGTTGATCCGAGCGACGACCCCGTCAGGCCCGCCAGCAGCATGCGCACGGATACGTACTGGCCGGGGAGGAAGCGCGGCAGGGGGGCGGTGGCTCCGGAGCTGGAGGCTGACCCGGAGCCGCACCCGGAGGCTGACCCCGACCCCGACTTGAACGACAGCGTCGACTCGCGGCCATGGCGCATGCTGAGGCTGCTGCTGCTGCGCGCCGGGCTGTCGGTGCGCAGGCGCGTCGCAAAGCTCGTGTGGTGGCGCGTCGGCGGCGTGGCGGTAGTAGGACGGTCACTACTACTTGTAGTAGTACTGCCCCCCCCATCATCCCCCGGAATGGGCACCAGATAAAACGAGTACACGTCCTCCGACTCGGCCACGCGCTTGCTCACACGCATGCGGCGCCACGTGCGCCACGTGCCAAAGGTCTTGTACAGGTGCGCCTCGCGGCCCATCATCATGCGCGCCAGCACGCAGTACGCGTCGGACCAGGCCGCGCACACGTCGGGCGTCATGGCCGCCTCGCCCAGCACCTGCGTGAAGGCGCGGATCAGGTACTCGCCCACAATGGCATACTGGTCCGGCCGGATGCCCAGCGAGCAGTGCTTGTGGCACACGCGCTCCAGCTTGGGCGCGAGCTCCGACGTGTGCGCGATGTTGGCGGCAAAGGCAATGATGATGGCCGTGAGGGCGCGCGGCTGGCGGCCGTTGGCCTGGTTGGCCGAGTTGAAGATGTTGCGCAGCTCGGGGTGTTCGCGGAGCATGGTGGCGTAGAAGATGGAGGAGATCTGCTCGCCGTGGGCGCGGAGGGCGGGGAGGGTAGCCTGGATGAGGCGGGACTGGGCTGGGGTGAGGGACATTTCGAGTGAGCGTAGCGAACGAGGAGAGGAGGAGAGGGAGGAGAGATGAGGGAGGAGGAGAGGGGTGGAAGGGGGAAAGGATGGAGGGAGGAGGGAGGGAGGGAGAAGTGAGAGGAGGAGAGAGAGCAGGAGAGAGAGCAGGAGAGAGGAGGAGAGAGGAGGAGATGAATGGAAAAGATTCACAAAAGAGTCATCAGAGTCAGAGGGAAGAGTCAGAGAGTCAGATGTGAAGAGGTGAGGCGAGAGGTGATATCAAAGTCAGGTGAGAAGAACGAAAAGTAGGTGAGCAAGTAGGAACAAGTAGCGAAACAGAGACAGAAAAGTAGGTGAAAGAGTAGGTGAGTACTCGTAGGCAGAGTCAGGAGACAAAGCAACTCAATGACCAGAAAACAAGGCAAGCAAAGACGGAAAAACTAGCAACTTGGCAGACGAGTCAACAAAGTCAACATCAACGGTCATATGCAGGATGGCGCGGCTAAAAGTACATGACGATGGGCTTTTATAAGTGTTTTTCTCGACAAGAGAGCGGTCAAGATCGAGCAGAATGTTGCCAAAGAATCCAAATATAAAAAGAACAATAGAAGAAAAGAAATATAGAGGAAAAGAAATAAAAGAAAAAAAGAAATAAAAAAGAAAAAGAAACGAAATAATATCACCATCACTAAGACTCCAGAATGTGAAAAAGAACAAGGAAATTAGGAGAAAAAGAAAAGAAAAAACTTCCTTCATCCATGCGCAACGGCCCCCAATTCCCATCACTATTCCCGCTCTTCTCATTGCCGTGTTTTCTCCTGTCGGCTATTCCTCAGAGAATGGCATGTTTGCATCCTGGCTGCCTTGCTCTGATGGGTCCGGGTCGACAGCCGTTGGGATCGAGGCTCCGCACCTTGCCGTTGCGCCGTTGTCTCGTATGATGGTTGTCTATTTGCAGACTCCCGGGTGTCTTAGTGTCTCCAGTCTCCTCTCCAGTCGCCAATGCCTGTCTTATTACTCGTAGTCTGCCGTTAAGCTCCAGCGTCTCGGTGCCTGACTCCGATGCGGCTCCAAGTCAAGTCTTATTAATCTCCACGGCCTCGCACGGCCTCGCACGTCCCCAATATGAAGAAAGCTTGTACAAATACTCGTACAACTACTCGTACTCAAATACGGACTCACCTCCGTAATCCCAGCACGCACGTTCCCATACCAGCCAACAATGCTTCCCCATGCCGGAGCTTTGCAACGTGCTGGTCCGTGATCGCCACATTGCAGGGATGTCAGCGGCACAGGTCTGCGTGACCCTTTTGTTTTTTTTTACTCGTACTTTCTTTCCTGGATCACGGAAGTCTGCGGGTGTGGTGGCCAGATCTTGGATGAAACGCAGGTCATTTTCTGGGACCGCTGTAGGGGTCTCGGCAGTCGGTACCAAGGGGCTGGGACTTTCTTTTTGTGATTTGCGGTTTTTATTCGTCATGTTGATTTTGGATTTAGAAATGATTTTCACAAAATTCATAACGGAATTCAAAATCAAACGGTATTCAAACAGTTCCTTTTCTTTTTCTTTCTCTTTTTCTTATTTTTGTTCTTTTTCTTGTTCTTAATCAAATCTACTCGTATCCTACAAAATCACTTATCAACTCCGTGTCGACTATATCCACTTATCCGAATTCCATTGCTTTTCCATTTCTTCCTCGTCATTTCCAATCCTGATATATCCGTCATTATTATTCTATTCCTCTATTTTCTCCTCTACTCGTACTCCATCTCCATCTCCGTCTCGTCCCCGTCTCCTCCCATCCCTGTCCTTTATTTTCCTTTATTTTCCCTTATTTTCCCGCTATTCTCCCGTATTACTACCTATCCCTTTCTTCATTTGCACATGTCATACCATCGCAATCGAAATGACAATACGAAAAGAAAATCGTACGAGAATCTTCACTACGGACTAAACAAGGGAGCGCCAAGGCGAGGCTAATGCTACTCCGTCCGGCAATGGAGCCGGTTAATGGAGCCGGTTGTATCACATCTGGCGGCGGCTCTCGCCCATCCTGCATCGTATGATCCGGAGAATTAATACTGGAGAAGACAGAATTTGCGAAAATCGAACGGTGCTTGCCCGGTTGATGGAATCAAGCATGCCGTACAGAGCACGCGTAGACAGGCCACATAAGTCCTGTGAGTCAGCCATCCCTCACAAGCATCACCTGACGTCGTGGTGGCGGAGTGGTTAACGCGACAGACTCGAAATCTGTTTCCCTTGGGAGCAAAGGTTCGAATCCTTTCCACGACGTTTCTTTTTCATTTTGTTTTTTTGCTCTATTTTCCTATAGACTTGCTTTCGTTTTTTTTTTTTTTTTCGTTTTTTTTTCCTTTATTTTTTTTTTTTTTTTTTTTTTTTTTTTTTTTTTTTTTTTCATTTTTTGTTCTTCATTTTTGCTCTATTTTCTCATTGACCTGCTTTCATCTTTTTTATTTCTCCATCCTTATTTTTACTCAGTACGGAGTATTACCATCAAGCTGAAGAAATGAATGACGCAGAAGCAGCACCACGTGATGCCTACAGTTTCAGGTCGAAAATAGCAGCAAAAGAGCACGTGACCTCACTAAGACCCCTCCCGGCTTTCCTAAAAGGGCAATCCGGGAATAAGTCACGACTTGTCTACGACTTCTTTG
The DNA here is from genome assembly GCA_019925475.1 of Ophiostoma ips. NCBI lineage: Eukaryota > Fungi > Ascomycota > Sordariomycetes > Ophiostomatales > Ophiostomataceae > Ophiostoma > Ophiostoma ips. The sequence continues at coordinate 30,673 of JADHKN010000106.1, forward strand.
CTTCTCTACTAAATTTACTCGGTTACTCGGTGTACTCGACTGCATCTTCTTTCTGATAATTCTGCTGTACAGCTTATTTTTATTTTTGTTGATTATTTTCAAGAAGAAAAAAGTAAAGAAAAGAAAAAAACAATCCCCCCCAACTCATCAATTGACCCCATGCCTCCCCGTTTGGTAATCCCGGACCAGATAGACGACGATCGCGCATCAAAACGGCCCAGGCAAGGTTGGGGTAAGGAATAGCGTGCGGGGAACTAGTATAAGCGAGAGGAGAAGCTGACCTCCAGCTACAAGTAGCTCGTGCCGCTCCTATCCCGTCTTGGGCATTCCGCGCCTGCCTACTCCGTATATAAGCTCTCGTTCGCCGTCGACGTACTCGTAGTAATCCTAGTAAGGAGATTCGCATGTTCTTGCCTGGCTCTTGCTGAGAAGCTGCCTGCCTGTGATCACGTGGCCTCGTCTCTTATCAAAACCTGTCCTATATCCTATCTTCCCACGACTCATCCGACATCTCATCATGCCTCCCAGCCTGCTGCGTACCGCCTTGCCGCGCTCCCTCGTCGCCCTGCGTCGTCCCGGCACGGCCACTCCCGCACTTGCCCGTCGGCGTCAGCTGTCCTCGTACGGCCTGCCCGAGTTCAGCCTCAAGGACAAGGTTGTCGTCGTCTCGGGCGGCGCCCGTGGCCTTGGACTCGTCCAGGCCGAGGCCCTGCTTGACGCCGGCGCCCGCGTGCACGCCCTGGACCGCTTGCCGGAGCCGGCGCCCGACTTTGCCCGCATCGCCGACAAGGCCGCGGCCCGGGGTTCCGGCCTGACCTACCACCGCATCGACGTGCGCGACGAGGCGGCCCTCAACGGGCTGGTGGCGGCCATTGCCGACGAACACGGCCGGCTCGACGGGCTGGTGGCGGCGGCCGGCGTGCAGCAGGAGACGCCCGCGCTCGAGTACACGGGCGCCGACTTTGACAGCCTGCTGGGCGTCAACGTGACAGGTGTTTTCTTAACGGCGCAGGCGGTGGCGCGGCAGATGCTGCGGCTCAGCGGCGGGCAGCCGACAAGGGGCAGCATGGCGCTGATTGCCAGCATGAGCGGGACGGTGGCCAACCGCGGGCTGATCTGCCCGGCGTACAACGCGTCCAAGGCGGCGGTGCTGCAGCTGGGGCGCAACCTGGCGTCGGAATGGGGCGCGCACGGCATCCGCGTCAACACGATCTCGCCGGGCTACATTGTGACGGCCATGACGGAGGCGCTGTTCGACAAGTACCCGGAGCGGCGGGCCGACTGGGCCGGCGGCAACATGCTGGGGCGCCTGAGCACGCCGCACGAGTACCGCGGCGCGGCGGTGTTTCTGCTGAGCGACGCGAGCAGCTTCGTGACGGGCAGCGACCTGCGGATTGATGGCGGGCATTGTGCGTGGTAGGGGGGGTTTTCTGTTTTTTGGGTGTGACGCAATAATCAAATTTGAAGCAATATTACTATCAAGAGAAAAAAGAACAAACAGCCGTATGCCCGATGCGAATAAACTTTTAAGCAGACACCACGAGAGACCACGCTTGCTAGGACTACCGCTTGGCCCGCTTAGGAGTGGCGTCGTCTATGTCGTCGTCGTCGTCCTCCTCTTCCTCTTCTTCTTCCTCCTCCTCTTCTTCCTCGTCGTCGTCGTCATCCTCCTCTTCCTCCTCCTCCTCCTCCTCCTCCACGGCCTGCTGCTTCTTCTTGTCCTGCTGCCGCTTCGCGTCCTCGGCCTTGCGCGTCTCGTCCAGCATGCGCTGCCGCTCCGCGCTGGCCTTGCGCTGCGCCACCACAAACGCGCCCACCGGCGTCTTCTGCCAGTCGTAGTCCTTGAGGAACGCGTCGACCTGCGTGCGGTCGCGCGGCGCAAACGTCACCTGCGCGCGCCGCGCCTCGATAAAGGCCGCGTTGGCCTCGAGCTTCTGCACGACCAGCACGAGCCCGCCCACCACCTTGGTGTTGACGTTCTTGCCGTTGCGGCCGCCGCGCTTGCGCGCATCCTTGATCCAGCGCTTGAGCATGATGATGACGGGCAGCGCAAACTCCGGGAACGCAATGCTCGTCGACCACAGCGCAAAGTACTCGGACAGCAGCTCGACCACCTGCTCGCCCACGGCCGTCTGGTACATGCTCGTGTGCAGCATGGACTTGGGCGCCTTGTAGGCGACGCTGAAATCCAGCTGCCGGTCGGCACTGACATTGTTGTTGCCACTAACAGCCTTGCCGGGCTTCTTCATGTCGGCCGAGTTGAGCACCTCGATGAGCACGGGCGCCAGCGGGATGTAGGTGCCCGTGGCGCGCGACACGCGCAGCAGCGACCGGAACAGCTGGAAGCGCAGCGGGAAGTACGCGGCCGTCGGGATCAGCCGCATGGCGCCCAGCGTCACCTGCACCAGCGGGTACACGAGCAGCCGCAGCTGCGCCTTGTCCTGCTCACCGACGACGGCGGCCGACGCAGACGCATCCTGCGCGCAGTGCTCGGCCAGGACGCGCGACCAAAAGTCCAGCGAGTGCACGTACTGCCAGTTGTAGACGCTGCGAAAGGCATTGTTCTGGTTGTGCACGATGCTGTTGCGCAGGTGGATGGCCAGCTGGCGGATGGACGTGAAGGCCGTCGTGTAGCCCATGGCGGCGTCCAGCCCCCACAGCTCGGCGGCCGAGTTCTTCATCAGGTTGATGCCCGCCAGCGTGTTGGCGTTGGTGGCGCGGCTGCCCTGCACGAGGCCCTGGTACGTGGCCTTGAGCACGGCCTCGCGCACGCCCTTGTCGCCAATGACCATGAGCCGCCGCAGCACCAAAAAGGCCGTGATGCGCGTGGTCTCGCTGCTGGCCGGCTGCGCCCAGAAGCTGACCACGCTCTTGACCAGCTGCTTGAGCACTTTGCGGAACGACAGCAGGTACGGCAGCAGCGGCGTCAGCGCCGACAGCGTCAGCTTGAGCGTGCCGTCGTCCGACAGCGTCGTCAGCAGGTGCAGCACCGACGCCGCGAAGCTGCGCACCAGCACGCTCAGCGTCTTGAACTTCTTGCCGTCCGTCGGCACGTACACGCGGTGCGTCGCCGCCGACTCCTTGACGGGCACGTGGTGCTGCAGCACCAGCGGGATGTGCTTGAGCGCCACCACCACAATGTCGTGGAACACGTCGGGGCTCTTGATGGCGTAGCGCTGCGACAGGCTGGCCTCCTCGTCCGGGTCCTCGTTGAGGTGCGCCGCGCACCGGAACGCCAGCACCGTCTGCCGCGCCGCGCGCAGCGAGAACGTCGCCGCCATGCTCGCCTCCCACTTGGCCACCATGGGCCGCGTCAGCTCGTTGTCGGTGGCGGCGGTGGCTGTCTCAGTATTGCTCTTGCTCTTCTTCTTCTTCTTCTTCGGCTGCTCGTCGTCGTCCTCGCTGTCGCTGCCGGCGCTCAGGGCGTCAATCTCGGCCATGTCGGCATCTTCGTCAAAGTCCAGCGCGCCCGGGTCGTTTTCCTTGAGGAACTTGTAGAACTCGGGGTCCTTTTCGGCCAGCGCGTCCATGGCCTCCTTGGACATGCCGACGTCCTCAATGTCGAGTTCCTCGTCGTCGTCGCTGTCGCTGTCGGCCACGGGGTCCGCGGCGCCGGCGGTGGCGGCACCCGCGTCCGAGTCGTCACTCTCGCTGCCGCTGCCGCTCGCACTCTCAACATCCTTCTTCGCCGCGCCGTTGCGTTTCCGCTTGCCGAGCTGTGCCTTGTCATTGCTGTTCTTGTCGTCGATGATCTGGAAACCGCCGCTGAAAAAGTCGTCGACGCTCATCGCGCTGACCGTGGCGTCGGGGCGCTTCTTGCCCGGGCCCGTCTTGCCCGCAGTGGCACCGGCACCCGCCACAGCCGCCGTGCCCTTGTAGAACTCGTCATCCTGGCTGCGCTTGGCCTGCTTCTTTGCCTTGGCGAGCACGCGCTGCTTGATCTTGACCTGGGCCTTGCGCTTCTCGAGCGTCCCCTTGAGGTGGTTCTTTTCGAACTTTTTTGTCGCCTTGAGGTTTTTCTTTGGGACGCCCATTTTGGATAGAAGGGAGGGGGGGGGGGAGACCGTGGGACAAAAGGAGGTTGTTTTGATGCCCGTTGGGTCGGTGAGTCGTGATATGTGAACGGGGAACGACAGCAATTAAAAATAAAAAAAACTTTCTACAGTACAGACAGCCATGGCAGAAAAAAAGTTGTTATCGCTAAACTCTTATCGCCGCGCTAGGCCGGTTTCGAAGGCGGTATGGTTTGGGTGTATTCTGCCGTTCGAGTGGAGCCGCTAACGTGACCTTGTACCAAGTACCGCCACTCTACGACGTACTTCGTAGCTCCGCCGAGCTGCCCTCATCGACATATCCCACCAACATAGTATCGAACAACACATCGACCAGGACCGACGCGCAACGGAGCTGGCCTCCCTTTTACTTATTCCATCATCACCCCAGTCCAATGACGCACCATCAAATAAATCGCAGACCAAGGCAGACATGATGCCCCGGCAGTCCTACGCGCCGCTGCCGCCCAGCTATGTCCCCAACACGACGCTGTCGGCCACCATCAACCTCGACGAGGAGGTCAAGCTGACCGAGTCGCGCGCCGAGCGCGACCTGCAGGAGTCGCTGGCCGAGATCTTTAGCATCATCGTGACCATTGACGAGCTGGAAAAGGCCTTTCTCAAGGACGCCATCCCCGAGGCCGACTACACGGAGATCTGCGAGCGGTCGCTCAAGCAGTACAACTCGATCCTCAAGGACGACACGGTGGCCGCGGCCTATGGCGGCCTGGACGCGTTCAAGCAGGAGTGGGATTTGGAAGTGCCGCGCGCCACCGAGCGGATCCGCGCGGGCATGCCGTCGACGGCGCTTGTGGCCGGGAGCGGGGGCGGTCTAGGCGGTGGCGGCGGCGGGGGCGGCGGTGACAGCGGTGGCTACGGCAGTGGCAGTGGAAGTGGTGGAGGCAGTGGTGGCATAAATGGCAGTGGCGGCAATGGCAGCGGAAACGGCAGCGGAAACGTCGGCGGCAGCAACAACGCCCCCAGCGGCGCGCTCATCCTCGAGGCCACCCAAGACTTTATCACCTTCCTCGATGCGCTGCGGCTCGGACTGCTGGCCAAGGACCAGCTGCACCCACTGCTGACCGACGTGATCCACGCGGTCAACAAGGTGACGGACCGCGACTTTGAGAACCGCGGCAAGATTGTGCAGTGGCTGATCACGCTCAACCAGATGAAGGCGACGGACGTGCTGGACGACGGCCAGGCACGCGAGCTGGAGCTGGACATAAACTCGGCCTACCAGGGGTTCAAGAGCACGCTGACGTAGTTTGGATGATTTTTATGGTGTTGTGGCGCATGTTTTATCTATGATTTTGGGGAATATCAAGAACTATCAATAACAGCAGTATAGTGCTCACTATCAAGCAATAACAAGCACTATAATCAAGTGCTACGAAGCACTATATAGCACTATAAAGCACTGTAATCAAGTGCTATAGCACTACAAACGATGTAATCAAGTGCTGTAAAACACTATAAAGCACTGTAGCAATAGCACTATCACCATCACCATCAACTCAATGCCATGCAAACTATATAAGAAACGTCCAGAAACTCGGATACACAAACTCCTCCTCAAATATACGCCGCACCTGCTCCAGCACAAACCGCTCGACCTTGCCCACGTTCTTCAGGCTCTGCTTGCCGCCCTCGCGCTGCCCAATCTCGCTCTCGACCCGCACCTCCTGCAGCAGCCCGCCCATGCGCATCTTGGTGCGCGGCGGCGGCGGCGGCGGTGGTGGTGGTGGTGGTGCGTTAGCAGCCGTTGTTGTTGGTGCTGCGGCGTGCGGGTTCGTGCTGCTATAGGGCGGCAGCGGTGGCAGTGGCTGCAGCAGTGGTGGTGGTGGTAGTGCGTTCCGGGCCATCGTGTCATAGCCTGTAGCAGCGGCGGCGCCGTCGTCTCGCACATTACTGCCGGCCTCCTCGTAATCGTCCTCATTGTCCTCATCATTGTCGTCGTCGTCGCCGCCCACGGCCGCCAGCGCATCCTCCGGGCTCAGGAAGCAAAAGTGCAGGCGCTTGCGGATGTTGGCCAGCACGCCGACGCCGTCAAAGGTCAGGCCCGTGATGCTCAGCCGCACGGGGATGCCGACAAAGCTCGGCATGGGGTAGTCCAGCAAGATGTCGGCCGTCAGCAGCAGCTTGACGTCGCCCGCGTACTTGATGCGGAACACGGCCTGCATGTCCTCGGCGCGGGGCTCGCGGAACCGCCGCCGGCCGCGGCCGCCGGAGCCGCCGGGGCCTCTGTTGTTGGAGCCGCTGTTGTTGGGGCCGCCGCCGCCGCCGCTGCCGCTGCCGTCCGCCTGGCCCAGCAGCAGGGTCTGGTCCATGTCGTCGCCAGCATCGGCGGCATCGCTTCCGTCGTCACGGTCCTCTGGCATCTGCTGGGACGAGGCCATGCCGCTTAGTTTGTCGCCGCCACCGCCGCCACCGCGCGTACCGTCGCGGGTCGGTGGCCGTGATGCGCCGCCGGCCGACGTCGGTGCCAGGGTCGACACGCTGTGCTTCTCGCGCAGCACGGGCCGCAGCAGGGGCAGGTTGGGCGGGGATGACGATGTGGTGGCAGGTGCCGCGGTGGCGGTGGCAGCGGCCGCGGTGGCAGGCGTCAGGCGCAGGTTATCGCGGTAGTTGTCGATGGAGATGGAGCTGCCCTGTGACGGGTTCCGGCTGTGGCTGGGCGACGGCGAGCGGCGGCTGCCGTGGTAGCCGTGCAGGCCTTGCAGGCCTTGTAGGCCTTGCAGACCTTGTAGTCCTTGCATTCCCTGTAGTCCCTGCAGCCCTTGCATCCCCTGCAAGCCCTGCAGACCATGCGACTGCAGCGGCTCCTGAAAGTAGTTGCCGCCGGCCGGGCCGCCGCCGAGGTGCGCGCCGGCCATGGCCGCCAGCGGCGTCTGGGTGCCCGACCACCCGGCCGGCGTCAGGTGGTTGTGGAAGTGGTGCAGCAGGTTGGACGTGCCGCCGGGAATGCCGCCGCGCGTGCCGGGTGGCGCGCCGGGTCCTGCACCACCACCTGCACCGCCAGCACCACCAGCACCGCCGCCACCGCCCGGTCCCATGCCGGTGACTGTGTGGTGGGAGCTGCTGCTCAGGTCGTGGCGGTGGCCCTGCTGCTGATCCTGCGGCGTCCGCCTCCGCGAGTCGTCCTCGGCGTGGTACCGGCCCTCCTCCACATCATCTTCGTCTTCTTCCCCCTCCTCATCATCTTCGTCCTCCTCGTAAAAGTCGGGCAGCGGATCCGTAATGTCCTTGAGCTCGAGCTCGGGCCCGATGGAGCCAAACTCAAAGTCGTGGACGGTCACCGACTTGATGAAGCGCGGCAGCGGCACCGACTGGAACTTGCTGTGGATAAAGTCGCGGATGCGGTGGGCCAGCTCCTGGCCGTCGGGGCCGGTGGTGAGCGTCTCCCAGTTGAAGTCGATGGACATTGCGGCATTGGGTGAGGTGGTGGTGGTGGTGGTGGTGGTGGTGAGGAAGAGAAGTTGGTTTTAAGTGGGGCCATATTCACGTCATATCTAGAGTGATGGCGGCGAACAATTTGAAGATGGGTATTTGGTATGATTTCGGTGATGCTTCTGAACAAAGGAAAAATCTAGATAAATCAAACAGCATCACCACGTCTTGGTATCCTATCATGTCATCCCATCGTCATCACTTTTTGGCCATCACTCTTGATCACCATTACTATTCAAAGTTTATCACACGACCTTTGAAGAAACCTTGAGATATCATATTTTCTCTTTTCACAAAGCTAAATAACATAAAAGAGTAAAAGAGCAAAAGAGCGCAAGACCTCACGTCTATGCAGCATCGAAAGCTAGACATCAGCTGCCTATGCCCCCACCTTGGCCTGGTACTTGCTCGCCGCCTTGTCAAACAGCGCGCTCTTCTCCTCCAGGTCCACCAGCAGCGGGTGTGCCGCGTCCACGGCCTGCAGCTTCTGCGTCGCCTCGGCCACAGCGCCGCTACCGCCGCCGCCCGACAGCACCGACAGCACCACCATGTTGGCCAGGGCGTCGGCGCAGGCCGGGTCCGCTTTCACGGCCTGCTCCAGCGCCACCTGCGCCTCCTCGGTGCGGCCCAGGTGCAGCTCGGTGGCGGCCTGGGCGGCCAGCATGCGCGCCGACGACGACGCCGGCGACTGGGCCAGCTCCTCGAACACGTAAAAGGCCTGCTGGTAGCGCTCGCCGCCCAGGCGCACGCCGACCCACGACTCGGCCAGGTTGACCAGCAGCGAGTCCTGGGCCCAGCGCCGCGCGGCCACGACCTCCTTGAGCGCCAGGTCGTTGCGGTTCTGCGCCAGGTGGATCTGCACCATGAGCGCCACGGCGTCGAGGCTGGCGTCGTGCTGCGCCAGCAGCGCCAGCGCCTCGTCGGGCTTGCCGCCCGCCGCCAGCACCGTGCCGCCCACCACCTGCACCGCGGCGTTGTCCGCCGCGGTCTGTGCGAGTTTCTCAATCGTGGCCACGGCCGCGTCCGACCGGCCGGCTGCCTGCTGGGCCAGCGCGCCAATGGCCACGAGCGCCGGGTCGTCCGACGCGCCCTGCACCTCCTTGTACACACCGGCGGCGTCGCCCAGGGCAATGCGGGCGCGCAGCTGCAGGATGCGGGCGGCCGGGCCGTTTTCGGGCGACAGGGACGATGTGTCGTAGTCGACGACCTCCTGGAACTGGCCCTGGTGGAAGTGGTTGTGGATGGTGATGAGCTCGCCCTCGGCGGAGTAGGGGTCCATGATGGCGGTGGGGGGGGGGGATTTCGGGGAGAGATGAGTAGGAGAGATGGGTAATCGATCGTCGTGCTTCGTAGTTGGGTCGGAGGTTGGCTGATGGAGTTGTTTGAATGGTTTGCGTGTTTGTACGATTGGTGTAGCTGTGTGTTGTGTAGTGAAGCTGAAGCTGAAGCTGAAGCTGGATGCCGTCAATGGGAGATGGCGATCTGGCTCTCCTCGATGCCCCACACGCTTAGTCATTTTCAACGTCACCACACAGTGCATTTAGCCATTCTGACTTCTTTTCACACTATATATTCTATTTGCACTACCAACCACGAAAGACTCACGCCAGCTCAAACTCACTGCTCACCCCCTCAAACGCCGTGATCGTGCCGCCAATGGCCTTGGCGTCGCCGTAGTACCGGATACGGTACGTGCCCGGCGCCGCCCACGCCTCCGTCTCCCACACAATCTCGACCTCGCTGGTCGCCAGGATGCTGCTGAGCCGCCGCCAGTGGTACACCAGCGACCAGTCCTCGTCGGTGCGCACCGTCTGCCACGACGGGGATCCATCGTCGTCATCGGCCAGCTTCTCTATCGCCCCAAACGTACCCTCCAGGCGCAGGTTGTTGCGCGGGTTGGCCCCGACAAACGTCGCCGCCACCCGGTCGCCGCGCCGGTACGCCGCCGCCGTCTGCACGTCCTGCGTGACGTCGCCAAAGTGCTTGAACAGCGGCGTGCCGTCGTACACGACGCCCGTGATAAACGACAGCGACCGGTTGCTGTTGTCGGGCGGCAGCGGGCCAACGGGCGGCGCTGGCGGTAAAGCCGGTAATAGGCCTTCAGCCGGGGCCGACAGATAGGGCAGGTACTGCAGGGTCACGTGGATGTACGCGGCCAGCGTGTGCGGCCCGTAGAGCGTCGACGCGCCCTCGTACCGCTGCACGGCATACTCCTCCTCGGTCGTGATGTAGTGCGTGTAGCTGTTGGCCGGGCCGCCCAGGACGACAATCGGCGGTGGCGCGGACGATGATGACGACGACGACGCGGCGGCGACAAGTCCATGATAAACCGCCTCCTTCCACCGCCGGCCGGCCATCGTCGTCGCCTCGCCCGGGCTCACCACAATGGCCAGCTGGCCGACGCGCAGCACCTGGACGTCGGCAATGTTGGGCGTCCACTGGTAGGGCGTGCTCAGCTCGCCGACGTCCAGCAGGATCGGCTTGGCGCCGTGGCACGCGCGCTGCCGCTCGGACGGGCTCTTGAGCAGATGCGACACGGCCTTCCACACCGGCGACGTGTTGGACGGGTCCGAGTCGTGCTGCGTAAAGTTGACCGCGCCCGGCCCGTCGGACGTGCCTGCCGCAAACGAGTAGCCGAGCGCCGCCGGGCACGTGGCCACCGTCGTGCCGTTGGGCAGCGCAAACGTAAAGTTGGCCATGTCGTGGAACGTGTGGAAGGAGGCGACGTGGCCACGCAGGGGGACACCACCAAAACCTGCCTGCGCACGGGAGAACGCCGCCCGCGCTGCCTCGTACTGCCGCCGGCCAATCTCAAAGCACGACGCCGTGCCCGTCGCGTCGTCGCGGAACCGCGGCCCGCGCGCGTGGCACGTCTGCGCCTTGCCGTCGCGGCACGTGCTGTTCTCGAAGCTGCAGGGCAAGCCCGAGCCGTCCTCGCACCACGCGCCCAGCACGTTGGGGCTCGTGTCGCCCACGCTCGCCTGGGAGAAGCCCGCCACAAAGCTGCCGTCGTCCACGACAGCATCCGCCGCCGCAAACGTGCCGTCGCGCACGGCCTTCTCCACAAGATACGCCGCCACGCCCTTGTTGTCGCCCGTGACCAGCGTGTTGTTGCCCAGCATCGACGTGCCGTGCGTCGGGAACCACGTCAGCACGCCCATGCTCTTGCCGTCGGCCGCGCGCTGGAAATTGAGCAGCGTCAGCTCGCGCTCCACCGATCCGTCGTCGTCCACAGTCAGATTGTACCGCGCCCGCTCGTCCGCCGGGTTGGCCAGGTACGCAAACAGGCTGCGGTTGATGCTGCCGTCCGCCACCGTGGCCGACGACACGCTCAGGTAGCCCGGCTGCAGGCGCTCGTGCGCGCGCTGGATGGCCAGGGCGGCGCCCGCCACAATGGCCTCGAACCCTTGCCGGTCAAAGCCCTTGCTGGTCACCTGCGGCAGCAGGTAGTTGAGCCAGCCGCCCGGGCCCGAGTGCGAGTGCGTGCCCGTAATGGCCACGTTGTGGTGGCCGTAGAGCCCGTCGTGGTCGTGGTTCAGGTGCTCCAAAATGCCGTAGCGCACGGCCGTGTCGCCCGACTGCGTGTCGAGCACCACATACACAAACCGGTCGCGCGGCTGGCTGAGGGACCCGACGATGAACGCCCGCGCATACAGCCGCTGGCGGAGGCCCGTGCCGACCTGCTTGGGGTCGGCATAGCCCATGAGGTTGATCTCGACGACGGGGCCCGTGATGTCGGCCTTGCCCACGCCGAGCAGGTACAGGTCGCCGGCAGTGTTGTCCGTGTGGGTGGGGCCACCGAAGTTGGAGTTGGAGCTAGGACTGCAGCCTAACCATTGCGTCCAGCTTGACCAGCTTGACCAGCCTGACCAGCTTGGACTCGACGCCGACGGCGCTGTGCCAAACGGGTGGACGAGCACAGCGATGCCGAGCAGGATGCACACTGCCGCAACCCACAACCGTAGTCGTGATCGCACGAGGATGTGCCGCTGTGATTTGTTCGTCGTCTTGTCTGGCTGCCCGCGTGACAAAGCCATCGATGCCGTCGATGCACAAGCGTCTTCGTCGTCGTCGGAACCCAACAGTTCCATTTCGGGGCCGTAGCCGTCCTCGATATTTTCACGTGGCATTCTCGATAACATTGAGCTATCCTCCAGCTCCGTTTCCCAAGAGTTGTATCAATCCAATGCAACAGTCGACGGCTTTCCGGACCGGCCGAGGGAGTTTGATGTCGATGTCGATGTCGTTGTCGTGGCTTAGTCAGCGGTCGAAGAATGTAAGGACGAGGCTGGCTCTATCGCAATACGGGCGATGCTGAGAAAAAAAGATGAATGCATTGAGGAAGATGTGCTTGCCGGCGTCCCAACAATAGTTGGTGATACTGGGCAACAATGGCTGCGTCATTGGGCTGCTGTCGCCGCTGTCATTGGTGCCAAGACGCCGGACTGTAACAGCAGTCGTTCCCTTTTGGGACGCTTGCTTAGTAATCATACATCACGTCATTGCCTAGTAGCCGTTTGCGGAAGTACCTTTGTACCCGCCCCGTTGACGATTTCTGCTTTTAAACTTGAGGTTCTGAGCCGCGATCTTTGTGATACGTTCGTTCTTTTGTTGGATAGAAATATACTTATATTGCATACAAGATGGTGGTAAGTAGGATAAGTGAGAACGGGTTGATGATGAAGAAAAGATATGAAATAGAGAGAGAAGGAAGAGAAAAAAGAGAAGAGAAATGAGGATGAGATGAAGAGAAGAAGAAAAGAGAAGAAGAAAAGAGAAGAGAGAAAAGAGAAAACAACTAACCCTCCAGCACGCCGACGCTTCCAACTTTGACGCCGGGCTGTCCAAGGCAGAGGTCTATGAGCATGTCCTGATGCAGGCCGAGGGCCTCTTTGATGGCCAGCGAAACTGGGTCTGGTGAGTTCTGTCCGCTGTCTACTTTTTTTTATAAGCAGTGCCCAAAAACTAACCAACAGCAACCTCGCCAACACCGCATCGCTGCTGTGGCACGCCTACAAGTCGCTCGGCGGCGCCAGCCAGCACGTCAACTGGGCCGGCTTCTACACCGTCGACCCGGCCGACGCCGGCCGCCTCGTGCTGGGGCCCTTCCAGGGCAAGGTGGCGTGCCAGGTCATTGCCGTCGGCAAGGGCGTGTGCGGTGCGGCGGCCGCGCGGCGGGCCACGGTGCGCGTGGCCGACGTCGACCAGTTCCCGGGCCACATTGCCTGCGACAGCGAGAGCAAGAGCGAGATTGTCGTGCCGGTAGTGCGCGGCGACAACGGCACGCTGGTGGCCATCATCGACATTGACTGCGCGGTGGGCGAGGGCTTTGACGACGAGGACCAGGCGCGGCTGGAGCAGCTGGCGGCGCTGCTGGCGCGGAGCTGCGACTGGCCATAGGTGGTGGTTTGGGATGATTGAATGCTTAGTTATGTATGGTTTATATAATGTACAGATTTTGAAAATACAAGGATATGTGGTAAGAAATGAGACAAATGAGACGATATGACAAAAGAGAACCAAAAAAGAGGGATATAGAGGAAGGAGATAGACAAGAAGAGAAGAAGAAGAAAAAGAGACAAAAGAAGACAGGAAGAAGAAGAGAAGAAGAGAGGAAGAAGAAGAAAAGAGAGGAAAAAAGTAAAAAAAAGAAATCAAATAATAATACAATCACCGACATTACCACCTCCACCATCACCCTACAGGAGGACGCTGTCCTTGCGCTGCCACTTGGGCCGCGGCCGCTGCTGGTCCGGGCTGCTGACCAGCCGGAGCGCCGCCGCACGCTCGGCGCCCAGTCTCTGTGCCACCAGGGGCCGGCCCTCTTCCGCCTCCATTTGTCGCTGCTGCTGCTGTTGAAGGAAATTCAACGGCGGCGGCACCAGAGACGGCGACAGGAACGGCGCCGGCTCGGGCCTGGGCGGCCCCCCGTAGAGCCGCGCCGGCAGCTGGTACGGCGGCTCCGCGCGGTAGTAGCTGCTGCTGGCGCGGCCACTGGTGCGGCCACTCTGTACTCGTCCACTGCTGCGTCCACTGCCGCGTCCACTTCCGCGTCCGCTGGTCTGCAGCGAGTACCCGTCCTCGCCGTCCTCGGCAAACTCGGTCACGACACTATCGCGATCCGCAATGGGCCGACCAAAGATGCGGGCACGGGCGCGGGCGTTGTTGTCGTCTTCCTCGATCATGGGCCGAGGAGGCGACGACTGCTGGCTTGCCTGCGGAGATACGCGGACAGGACGCCAGTCGGCAGGGAGAGTAGTAGTGGGTGCGCGGGCGTAGTCGTCGTTTCTAAGCGGCTGTGGCTGGAGCTGTGGCTGCGGCTGCATTTGCGGTTGTGCCCGCAAGGGAGGCGCCGCACGGAGCTGTGTCTGCTCATAGGTCGGGCTAGGCCGGGCTGGGAGTGCCTTGCTCGTCAGCGCACGGGCCGGTGCTGATACTGGTACTGGTGCAGAAGTAGACGTGCTATAAGGCTGCTGGCGGGAGCTGTTTGTGCTCGACACGGTCGAGTTGTCGACGTGCCGAATGGTGGTGGTGGCGGTGGTGCTGGGCGGCACATGGAGCGTCTGCTGGGCATACGGGTTCCTCATCATACCGGAGCCGGAGCCGGCGTTGGCCGTCGTCTGCTGTGCCGCCAGCTTCAGCTTCTCGTGCCACGGCGAAACAAACGACGAGACGGTCTGGCGCTGGTACTTGGCCGGCTGCTGGAGGTGCACCGGGGCGGAGATCTGCATTTGCTCGGCAGCGCCACCGCCGCCGCTGCTGCTTGCCTCTCGCAGCCCGCGCAGACTGTCGCTGTCGCTTCCCTTCTTGCGGCGGCCCCCCGTCGGCGGCGGCGGTGGCGCTGTGGTGCCGAGATCGCCAAAGAACGCGGACTCGCGGTCGCGCCGGCGCCGCAGCGCGCGGATGCCCACGTAGGCGGCGACGGCCACGAGCAGGGCCAGGGCCGAGCCGACGCTGATGCCGACAATCTGCGCTGTGTGGAGGCGCGGTGCGGGTGCGGGTGTGGGTGTGGTGGTGGTCATGGTGGTATCACTGGCAGCGGCGGGCGCGCTGGGCGTTGTCGGGGTCGGCGAGGTGGCGGTGATGAGCGTTGTCGGCAGCGAGACGGCGGAGATGGTCAAGATGGAGTTGGCTGAAGGTGCCGGTGTGGGCGTGGTCGATGTCGACGTCGTTGTGGTCGACGAGGTGGACGACGACCGCGTGGACGTGCTGTGCGAGCTGGACGCGCTGTGCGTCAACGTCCCCGTGATGGTCACAAACGCAGGCGCCCGTGTGCTCGTCCTTGTTTGTATGCTCGTCGCCTTTGCCGTCACCGTCGTGGTCGTCGTTGTCTTTGCAGCGGTGGCGGTGGCGGTGGCGGCAAACTCGGTGCCGACGACGGCCGTGGCCACAATCCGGTGGTGTGTCTGCGGCGCGACGGTAAAGTGCTGTGTCGACGCCGCGGACGCGCACATGAAATAGGCCCTGGTGGCCTCAGCGGCGGCGGCCGCCTCCTCCTCTGCCGCAGCAGCAGCAGTCCCGCCGGAGGATGTGCACCGGCCGGCGGCGGCCTCGAGGGCCAGGCACGACAGAGCGGCCTCGCCGAGGGTGAAGCCATTGGCGCCCGAGTGCGCACACAGGCAGGCAAACGAGGGGGTGTCACCGGGGCACGCAGGCGAGGAGGAGGCGGCGGCGGCAAGGTTGTGAGCGACAAAGGAGGCGAGGCAGTCTGTGGCGCAGGCGGGGACGGCCTGGAGGACCTCGCTGGGTAGGGTGAGGGTGGTGGTGGTGGTGGTAGTAGGAGTTGGAGCGGCTGCGGCCGTGCCGGCAACGGCGGCCAGCAGTAGCAGGCGAACAAATCTGTGTGCGCGCGGCCTCGGCGCGGCTGTCGTCGTGTCCGTTCGTGTCTTGTTCGGGCCGATCCGAGGAGGCGACATTAGGGCGACCAGCCATGCGAGGAGGGGTTCTTTTTTTTTCTGGGGAGGTATGTGCCCGCAGGCTATAGGAACAAGTGAGGCTGTCAACACATTTCTTGCAGGTGGTGAGCGAGTGGAGGTACGCAGAGATGCGTGTTGCAGGTGATGCAGATATATCAAGGGTGGTGGCGTAGAAGTAGAAGACGGAGAAGGAGATGATGCAACGACGTAGAGGAGAAATAAAAGAGAATAAAAGTATAGAAGAATAGATGAATAGAATAGAAGGAGTAGTAAGAAAATAATAGAAGAAGAAGAAAATAGAAGAAAAAAATAGAAGAAGAAAAGAAACGAAAAAGAGACAATAAACGAGTGG
This sequence comes from Ophiostoma ips, assembly GCA_019925475.1. Lineage (NCBI taxonomy): Eukaryota > Fungi > Ascomycota > Sordariomycetes > Ophiostomatales > Ophiostomataceae > Ophiostoma > Ophiostoma ips. The sequence goes on from JADHKN010000106.1 coordinate 46,443, forward strand.
CAGGACAAACAGGTAGAGACGGTCGAGGCCAGGCCAGATGGACAGCCAGGAAACAGCCAGGAAAACAGGAATACGGGAGGCCAACGGCAAAGATGAGGCGCAAGGTATGGGCAGAAATGACGAAAGTGAATGTGTGGACGGGCAAAGGCGGAATATCGCGAGGAGAGACGAGAGGAGGAGGAAGAAGAAGAGGCACCAGCAGACGTGAACAAGACAGGACCGCCCAGTAAAGTACACCAGTCAAGCCACCAGCAGCCAGACGATTGCCCATCTCCCTCATGCAGCCACTCACACCCGCACGCGCGGCAAAGCAGCAGCCCATGTCATGTCGTCACCGCTGTGATGCGCCGAAGGGGGGTGTCCTGGGGGCGGCGGTGGAGATGCTCCTTGCTCCTTGCTGCCGTTTGCAGAAGCGAGATTCAGATCTCTCTCTCTCTATTCTCTCCGTCTCTATTCTGTGCTCTACTCAGCTCATATCAGTATTATCCTCATACATATCTTGTCCCTCAACTTTCCCCCCCCCTCCTCCTCCTCCCCCCCTAACCGCCGTCCATCTCGTCCTCTGACAATCACCGCTACTCGTGCAGCTTGTCAAACAGCCACCGTCACGTCGGCTGCACCAACGCTCTCCATCGCATCCAAACCCCATAAGCTGTACCGCCGCCCGCGTTTGAACATGGCGCCGCCTGGCCTCGTCCGACGTGGCTGCATGGCGGCGAGACGCCGGGGTCGGGCGCCAGTCGAGCATTGCGACGCATAAGTAGATAAACCAATATTATACTAGTCTCCGCAAATCACAGACGGCGTCGCCGCCGACGGTCGTCGAATCGGCTGCCGTCGTGGGCCTCTGCAGGCTGGGCGTCTAATTTGGCCCAAATAAGCAAATCAACGGCATCCAGCAATGAGGAGCCGGCGCTTCGCCTGGCTGCTGAGTCAGCATCGCCGTTTTTGATTATTCATTTCATCTCACGTCTCATCTCTCATTGTCTTCTTCTCTCATTGGCTTGTGCATGGTACGTCTATCAGTACATCAGGTATCTTCAGTCATTTCGTCTTTCCTCATATCTCCTCGTCGTCGTCGTGGTCCGTCTTCTTTGTTCCCGTCCTCATCCTCGTCCTATTCCTCTTCCTCTTCCTCGTCGTTTTCCGTTTCCGCCATCCCAATCGTCACGTGACCACGTCACCCTACCACCACCCTCCAGACTCCCGCTCCGGCTGCTCCGAGATCTGCCCCTATACATTCTCCGCCGCCGTCGCCTCCCCCCCCGCCGCACCCGGCTTGTAGTCCGCCTGCGCCCGCGACGACTTCAGAATCTGCCGGATCTTCTTCTCCGTCTCCTCCCAGTCGTCCGGGCTCAGCTGGATCAGGTCGATGCCGTAGTGGTTGGCAATGTCCGCCAGCGCCGTAAAGCTCTTGCGGTCGTGCACAAAGCTGATGCTCACGCCCACGCGCCCGAACCGCCCCGTCCGCCCGATCCGGTGCAGGTACGTCTCCGCGTCCGGCTCGCGGTCGCCCATGCCCTTCATCGGGATGTCGTAGTTGATCACCATCGACACGCTCGACACGTCGATGCCGCGCGCCAGCACATTCGTCGTGATCAGCACCTTGCTTTTGCCCGTGCGGAAGTCGTTGAGCAGCTGGTCGCGGCTCTCGCCCTCGTACGCGCCGTGCAGCGCCGCAATCCGGTGCCCGTCCTGCTCCATGCGCCGCTGGATCTCCGTCGCGCTCTGCCGCGTCTTGACAAAGATCACCGACGACCCAATCGTCATCAGCCCGTACAGCTTGCACAGCACGTCGTACTTTTCCGTCTCCGACGGGCAGTCCATGTACATCTGCGAGATGCCCCGCACCGTCAGCTCCTGCTGCCGCAGCCGCATCTGGTTGGCGTTGGGCGCAAACTTCTCCGCGTACCGCATCACCTTGTCCGGGAAGGTCGCCGAGAACAGCAGCACCTGGATCGACTTGGGCAGCTTCTCCTTGACCCGCACGCACTGCTCGCCCAGCCCCTGCTGGTCCAGCATGTTGTCGGCCTCGTCGATAACGAGCAGCTTCAGCCGCGACACGTCCAGCTGCTTCCGCCGCATCAGGTCCATCACCGTGCCCGGCGTGCCCACCACCACGTTGGCCCGCACCGCCGCCCCGCGCTCCACCGCGCCCGGGATCGCCGCCGCCACCTTGAGGCCCTCGCAGAACTGCCCAATCTGGTTGATCACCGACTCGATCTGCCGCGCAAGCTCGCGGCTGGGCGCCAGCGCCAGCGCCTGCGGCACGTCCGGCTGGCTAAAGTCCACGCGCGACAGCGTCGTCACCACAAACGCCGCCGTCTTGCCCGTGCCCGACTGCGACTGCGCAATCATGTTGCGCGGCGGGTCCGACAGCAGGAGCGGGAGAGCCCGCTCCTGGATCTTGGAGGGCTTCTTGAAGTTGAGGGCAAAGAGGCCATCGACGATTGATTTTTTGCTGCACAAATTAACAGACGCTCTATTTTGTTGAATATTGGCTAAGCAATAGAACTTACAGGCCCAGCTCTTCAAAGGATGACACGGAAGACAGCGGGTTGTCCGTCAGGCCAGACAGGTCGCTCAGCTTGACCTCGACATCGTACGTCGACTCGATCAGGCCGGGGCCCTCGTCCGCAGCAGAATCGGCCACCGGCACATCGCTGACCGGCACGTCGGCCTCCGGCGCATCGGCAGCGGCCTCCGGCCGTGTGATGCGGCTTGCCAAGTCGGCCATTGTGTGGAAGGAGGTCGAGTTGAGAGAGTGGATGCGAGATGCGAGATGCGAAGATACTGGCGAGTTAGAAGAGAACGACAACAAACGCGGTAGACAAGGCCCGATCGAAAACAAGAGTGTCGTCCAGAGGCCAAAAAGACACAAAGAGGGGAGAAGAGAGGGAGGGAGAGGGAGGGAGAGGCAAACGTACCAGTGCAACCGACGATACAACGCTATATAACTGCTCAACAGAAAACGGTACGCGACAGCCAGTGATCCTGAAGCGGCGGTTGAATCTTAGAGAGCATCAAAGGAGTGTCAAAGGTCAAAGGTCAAAGAGCGCCACAGTAAAGAGGAACGAGAGGCCAAAAAGCGGGCCCCTGCTTTTGCTTGCTTGCTTTGGGATAGCTCTTCCCCGCCAGAATCATTGCAGACTCGAGCTGCCGGCGGTGACCAGCGGCAGAACACCGCGACCCGGTGCCCCTACGGAGTACTCGTAGTGCCACTAGCCTGAGGGGTCGCAGTAGCAGTAGATCCACTGTTGGCGCTGTACTCGTACCCGTAAGGAGGACTCCGTCGTACCTGCCCTGCATTGGTGAGCACGGCAACTGCGCATCCATCTCGGTCCGTCGCCCTTTCCTCTTTCTGCTGCACCTTCCCGCAGCACCTTCCTACATACGCACATCTCCTATCTCACCACTTGCAGTTTTATTATTTGCCAGACAGCACACACAGAAAGAGCAACCGTACTCTCCACATGACGACCGCGGCCTGCCGCCACCCGCCCTCAGCCCGGCCCACTAGACGTTCTTACTAAGCTCCTGGATTCCTGAATACGACGACATCCCAACTCGCGTGCACATTGCCACACTCCTTGCGTCTTCCCCGTCCTGCATCGTTTCTGTTTTTTTTTTGTACGAAAAAAACAACATACAACCGGCCCCTTTGCTTTCCGGTCCACTTCCGACCCCTCCGAACCTGCCGACCTCTACCCATCACACTGCATGCTGGCCGTGTAGTCCAGTCCATCCGTCTCCCCGGGTCCTTCTGCCGAGCAACAGTCGGTTCATTTGGAAATATTAAGGGACGCACCTCGACATTACAACGCACAAACGCACAACCACCGCCATGTCCGTGGAGAGCGCGCCAACGTTTGGGTCCGAGCTCAAGGACGGCTTCAAGCCGGCCAACGTCTGGGTGGCCAACGAAATCGCCTGGATCGACGACATCCAGTCCTTTTACCGCGAGCGCAGCGCCATTGAGAAAGAGTACAGCGCGAAACTGCGGGCGCTGGCCAAAAAGTACTTTGAGAAAAAGACGAAGAAATCGTCGGTGCTGAGTGTGGGCGAGACACCGGCGCTGACGCCGGGCTCGCTGGAGAGCGCGTCGCTGACGACATGGACGACGCAGCTGACGACGCTGGAGGCGCGCGCCGACGAGCACGACACGTACGGCAACGACCTGCTGACCAAGGTGGCGGCGCCGCTGCAGACGCTGGGCACGCGGTTCGAGGAGCTGCGCAAGCGGCACGCCGAGTACGCCGACAAGCTGGAGCGCGAGCGCGACGGGTCGTACGCGGAGCTGCGCAAGGTGAAAGTCAAGTACGACAGCGTGTGCCAGGAGGTGGAGAGCAAGCGGAAAAAAACCGAGGGCGGCTTCGGGCAGGCCAAGGCGCAGAGCGCGTACCAGCAGCAGATTGCCGAGATGAACAACGCCAAGAACTCGTACCTGATTGCCATCCAGGTCACCAACAAGCACAAGGAGCGGTACTACCAGGAGTACGTGCCGGAGCTGCTGGACTCGCTGCAGGACCTGTCCGAGTTCTGCACGATGCGCATCAACGACATGTGGACGGCGGCGTCGCAGCTCGAGGCCGGCGTGCTGCAGCGCAGCGCCGTCATCGTCGACCGCCAGACGCAGGAGATTGCGCGCAACCTGCCGCAGCTGGGGTCCATGATGTACATGCGCCACAACGTGGGCGCGTGGCAGGAGCCGCCCGACAAGGTGTTTGAGCCGAGCCCCGTGTGGCTCGACGACGACGCCATGGTGGTGGACGAGACGGCCAAGATTTTCCTGCGCAACGTGCTGAGCAAGTCCAAGGGCCAGCTGGGCGAGCTGCGGCGCGAGGTCGACAAGAAGCGGCGCGAGGTCGAGGCGCTGCAGCACCTGAAGCAGCGCATCCGCGACGGCACCGAGAAGCGCGACGAGGTCGTCGTGGTGGGCCAGATGTTTGCGGCGCAGGAGGACCTGCACCAGGTGGAGCGCAAGCGCATGACGGCCGAGGTCGAGACGGCGACCATCACGGCGGCCGTGGGCGACGTGACGCTGGGCGCGCGCAGCCACAACTTCAAGTCGCAGACCTTCAAGATCCCCACCAACTGCGACCTGTGCGGCGAGCGCATATGGGGCCTGTCGGCCAAGGGCTTCGACTGCCGCGACTGCGGCTACACGTGCCACAGCAAGTGCGAGATGAAGGTGCCGTCCGAGTGCCCCGGCGAGCAGAGCAAGGAGGAGCGCAAGAAGCTGAAGCAGGAGCGGCAAGACGCGGCGAACGCAGCGAATGGGCTGCTGAAACCTGCCACGACCACGTCGCCCTCGCCGTCGCCGTCGGGCAGCGCAGCCGACCTGGGCCTGGCGCGGTCCAACACGCTCAACTCGCTGAGCTCGGGCTACGCCACAAGCGCCCACCGGTCGATTTCGGTGTCGGGTGCGCGCGACGATAGCGGCGGTGGCAGCAACGGAAGTGCCTCTACAGTGAGCGAGCTGCCAGCGGCAACCCCGGCGACGGGCGCGCGCAAGCGGATTATGGCGCCGCCGCCGGCCGCGTACATTGCGGAGCTGCCAGGCAGCAGCGCGGCGGACGCGGGCGGCGACACCAAGGGCAAGATGCTGTATGCCTTTGAGGCGAGCGGCGACGGCGAGCTCTCCGTGGCCGAGGGGCGCGAGGTGACCATTTTGGAGCCAGACAGTATGTTCTCTTTTCTCTCCCTACGAGTACATATCTACGAGTACATATTATTGTAAACCCCTGCTAACAAACAGATGGCGGCTGGATCAAGGTGCGGGCGGGCTACAAGGAGGGCCTGGTGCCGGCGGCGTACGTCGAGGTGCTGGCGCCCAGCGTGCCGGCCATGGCGCCGCAGCTGACGGGCCAGTCGACGTACTCGAGCGGGTCGTCGGTGCACACGACGGGCACGACAGGCACGGGCGGCGGCGGCGGCGGCGGCAGCGGTGGTGCGGCCAAGAAGAAGGGGCCGGCGGTGGCCCCGCGGCGCGGCGCCAAGAAGCTGCGGTACGTGGAGGCGCTGTATGCGTACACGGCGCAGAGCGAGACGGAGCACAGCATGGCGGAGGGCGAGCGGTTTGTGCTGGTCAAGGACGACCCGGGCGACGGCTGGGCCGAGGTCGAGAAGGGGGGGGTGACGAAGAGCGTGCCGGCGAGCTACGTGCAAGCGGTGTAGTTTTATTTCTGTTTTCTTTTTTTTCTTTTTTTTCTCTTCTTTCCTTGTTTCTTTTTTCTCTTATTCGCAGCGCATGGCCGGCGGTTGTTTTGTCTTGGTCATTTCTGTAGCGGCATCTTGGATACTTGTTGCATTGTTTGTTCCGTTGCTGTTGTTCCGTTGAGCGTCGTGTGGGAGGCGCCGTCATGCTGTGGTACTGCTGGTCATGGCGACTGGCGAGATGTCGTGATGCTGTGGTCGTGCAAATAAAGAATGTGAAACGGACATAGCCAACAGCGTTTGTTTCATTGCAGAGCACCTACACCAGCACAAGCACGAGCACGAGCACGAGTACTCGCACAGCAGGATGCAGTAGTGTGCCAGCGGTTTTGTACATGCGAGTTTGTCATTCTTCTTTCTTTTTCTATCATTCTATCATTTTATCATTTTGTCTTTTCTTTCTCCTTTTTAAATTTTTTTTTAATATTTTTGTCTTCTTCTTACTTTTGTTCTTCCATCTTATCTCTCGTCCCTTCTCTTCATCCATCGGGATCAATACGACCGATCAACTCTGCTCCTGTTCTTCTCCCGCCGATCGTCTCGATAAGAAGAAGAGTCAAAGAAAAAAGACCGTAGGCGAAGGCCATGTACTCCGTACTGTGCTGTACTTTGTTGGCACGGTGGAGATGTGGACCACATCCAGCGCGTCGAGAGTGGGCCCTTTTGCCAACTACGCAGTGGCGCGTTTCTCCATTTTTTACTTCAGCTGGCATAAGTGGGACTCTGAAATGCCTCTTGATGCCGCCGTGTCGTAGGCAAATTTGCTTTGAATAGTTCCTGATCCTATTTAGACTTTGGGTCTTTGCTCATGAATGTTGACCAGTACGGAGTACTCGTGCAAACATCGGATGTACGGAGTACGGTTCTCGTATGAAGCTTCTCGTATCAATGCGGCACATTGTTGCCGTGACTTTTGGTCGTCTGGTCAGTGTCGTGATTAGTCAGCACGAGGGGGTCTGTTGCTTCAGCTCGGTTCCTCGTACTCCGTACAACAAAAGTGTAAAACTTGGACTCGCCTGATTTGTCCCCTGGTTCTGCCCTGGTTCTGCCCTGGTTCTCCCCTGCTTCCCCCATGCACCTCCCCACCTTGCCACCTTCATCCCCTGAGCATCGCGATTTCCACTGCCAAGGCGTTAAAAAAACAACACGGCTTTATGCCAGGCACCGTCCCACTAGTCTCGATTACATAAGCAATGCTGACAGTCTGGCCACCTCCCGCAGATACGGGTACGAGGTCAGCCACTCGTACTCCGTATTGCTAGCTGCATTTCTTCTCGTATTCCTTTTTGTTCTCACATGTTTCCTGTTGGTCAGTGTCTTTTGTTTGTTTCATTCGTCCCGTGTTGTCTTGCACGCACCAAATTTCCGCGTCTCACTTTTTCAGGCACACATTTTGGTTTCTTCCTCCACGAGTGCCTTTGATGCTCGCACATCTCATCAACCATAATGCCACAGAGTACGAGTACGTCGTACTCCGTACTCCGTACTCCGTAGACACCAGCACTCGGAGTGACATCACACGGCCCCTCCTCTCATCCCTCCGTCGTTTTGTCCAGATCAAATTTGCTTACTCCATTTCATGTTTATTTACAGATATGTGGGGCATGATTCTTGTAGCTGGTACGGAGTACTCGTACTTGTCCACACACCCTCCTGCTGCTGTGCAGCCTGTGCGTGAGTACGAGTATTGCCCAGTCTCGCTATTTCCACGCCCCTTGTTGTTCGTTCCTTCCCCGAGTTCGAGTTTGTGACACTGCCTCCGCCTCTCGGTCGCTCCTCCTTCCAATAAGAACCATCTCCTCTTTTTTGGGGTTATTTCCAACAACCTTGCTGTGTCTCATTCCAGAGCCCACCCTCTGGCGTATCTGGCGTAGACGGTACGGGATGATACCTTGTTCTCTGTGGAAGCCTTGCGTGAGATCTTTGTACGAGTACCTGGCGTGTGCCATGTAGCCCACCCACCGATCCATCGTTCCTTCCGCCGCGGTCCCTGTTCCTATCCCGGGCCGCGCTTTCCTGATTAGTCTGCTGCCCCTTCTTGAAAAGGCCATCGCATCGCCGTTTCTCCTGCCTGGCGTGTTTCTTTTCCCTTTCCTTTTCCCTCTTTCTTTTCTTTCTCTCTTCCTTTCTTCTCTTCTTCCTCTCGTATCGTCGTTATTCATCTTTCTTTCTCCCACATTCTCTCAATTCGGTCTTTTGGCGTGCTTTCTTTCACGCCCATCGTCTCTCGCTTCATCTCTTCTTCTCAGTCATTCGCTCAATTTAGTCATTTTTTTTATTCTCCAGTTTGTCGCCGAGTCCTTTCGCTGCTTCTTTAAAAGAACAACCTCAAAAAATAGCCAACATGCGTTCCTCTGCGGTTGCGGCTGCGGCCCTGTCGGCTGTTGGCCTTGCCAACGCCACGTCCAACACGCCCTCCAAGACCATCCCTAAGCTTGCTGAGCGTGCCAGCTCTCTTCCCACCGTCACTGCCTCGGGCAATGGTAGGTTTTTGCCGATTGCTGCTTTGCTACCGTTTGTCTTTTGATAAACTGATAATAATACTAACTTCTCAGCCTTCTGGGCCGGCAAGACGCGTTTCTACGTCCGTGGTATCGACTACCAGCCCGGCGGTTCCTCCGAGTCCACAGACCCCCTGGCCGACTCCGACATCTGCGAGCGTGACATCAAGGAGTTCAAGAAGCTTGGCGTCAACACCATCCGTGTCTACATCACCGACAACTCCAAGAACCATGACACGTGCATGAACGCCCTGGCCGATGCCGGCATCTACGTCATCCTGGACGCCAACAACCCGCTCTACTCCATCAACCGCGAGAACCCCGGCCCCTCGTACAACGCCGAGTACCTGCAGAGCGTGTTCGCCACGATTGATGCGTTTGCCGACTACACCAACACCCTCGCCTTCTTCTCGGGCAACGAGGTCATCAACTCGACCGCCGAGTCCACGCTGTCGGCGCCCTACGTCAAGGCTGTGACCCGTGACATGCGCAGCTACATCAGCGCGCGCGGCTACCGCAGCATCCCTGTCGGCTACTCGGCTGCCGATGTGTCGACGAACCGCATGCAGCTGGCCGACTACATGAACTGCGGCTCCGACGAGGAGCGCAGCGACTTCTTCGCCTTCAACGACTACTCGTGGTGCAACACCGACTTTAAGACGTCGGGCTGGGACCAGAAGGTTAAGAACTTTACCGGCTACGGCCTGCCCATTTTCCTGTCCGAGTACGGCTGCATCACCAACGGCCGCGACTTTGGCGAGGTGGCCGCGCTGATGAACTCGGAGATGACCAGCGTCTACTCGGGCGGTCTGATGTACGAGTACGCTCTGGAAGCCAATGATTTCGGTATTGCCTCGATCAGCGGCACCAGCGTTAGTGAGCTGCCCGAGTTCACCAAGTTTGCCAGCGCCCTCAGCAAGAACCCGGCCCCCACGGGCGACGGCGGCTTCACCTCGACGACCAACACCCAGGCCTGCCCGACGGCGGACTCTGCCTGGCTGGTGTCGGACACGTCGCTGCCCACCATGCCCACGGCTGCGTCGGCCTACTTCAAGAGCGGTGCCGGCACGGGCCCCGGTCTGACCGGCTCTGGCTCGCAGAACGCCGGCGAGACGGGCTCCAGCTCGGGCTCGACCACGAAGACGACGTCGGGCACCAGCACGGCCACTGCGTCGAGCTCCAAGAGCAGCAGCCCTATGCTGATGGGCCCCTTTGACAAGAGCCCTCTTGTGGTGTCGGTGGCTGTGTTTATGTGCACGCTGGCGGGTGCTCTGATCCTGTAAGGGATACTTGGTGGAGGGACTGTGAAGTTGTGTGGACAGGGACTTGGATAGCAAGTCCTGTTCTGGTCAGGGATTGATTGCGTATTCTTCATTGCTGCTGGTTTGGCGGTAGCCGGATGTTGGTCGAGTATATATAGACCGCTGTATTCTGCTTTTCAGTAAAGATAATTCTATTTTACATTCTGCATCTGATTGTTTCTCTTATTGGGTGTATTGTTTGTGATTGTTAGGCCTTCGATACTGATGCATCGTCGAGTCGTTAGTTTGTTACGTAGGACTACTGTCACTTTCGTCGGGCAACTACATATTGATGCTTTTTTTATTCTTAATAGACAGCTATATGCATTACTGCAAGTATCTAATAAGTGATCGTGGTAGTATCGAGAGCGGCATATTGATCACAAAAAGCAGAAGGAACATGTTTTGACTCGACCGTAAACGTTTCTCTATTTTCAGGCAGTGCTAAAATATCTAGTACTACATCACACAATTGGTCATACTCGAAGTCTCGCGACGGGCCACCAAAACACTAACAACACCAAAAGGGGGGGTTAAAAGAAAAAGGGGAGAAGATGCTCTCTATATGCTAGAAGGCATGGAAAGAGACAACCCCAATTTACGCGGCGTGGCCGACAAGGCCGGTCTGGGGAGCGTTGTCGGGGTTGGTGTTGGTGCCGGCGAAGCCCAGCAGGGTGTTCCACTGGTCAGCGGTGGTGACGTCGCGCACGCCGGTGGCGGAGACGGTGGCCAGGGCAGAGACGGCGGCGTCCTTGGCGGCCTGGTTGGCACCGCAGACGTTGGTCAGCTGGTCCTTGATGCGGTTCATGATGATGGCGGGGTTGAGCGCCTCCTGCTGGCCCTTGTTGACGAGGGGGTCAATGGCCTGGAAGGTGTTCTCGGTGGTCTTGCGGCCGTTCAGGCCCGCCTCGAACTTCATCGTGGGCACGCACTTGCCGAAGTCGAGGCCAGCAATGGTGGACTTGACGAAGCCGGGGAAGTTGCCGGCAACGGGGTCGGTCACGGCACCGGAGCCAGTGGCGGCAGCGGCAGAGGCAGTGGACGCGGCAGCGGACGTGGCGGCGGCCGACGCAGCAGGAGCCGAGGTGGCAGCGGCGGCGGAGCCGGCAGTGACCGTGACGAAAGTGGTGGCGACACCGACGCAGGCAGAGTCGGCCGACGACGCGGCAACAGCGGCAGCCGTGGTGGCAGGGGCAGCCGACGTGGCAGCGGCGGCGCCCGTGCCAGCAGCGGCGGCAGCACCGCCAGAGGTGCTCAGCGAGCTGCCAGCGACCTTGTTGCCGGAGGCGTCGACGGCGGTGAAGTTGGAGAAGCCCTGGGCAACCATGACCTGGGCAACGCTCAGGCCGGTGGCGTCAAAGGGCGTCTTGATGCTCTTGTTGGAGTTGGCGTTCTCCAGGTCCGAGCCGACGACGGAGGGGTCGATCAGGGGCACGACACCGCGCAGCTGCTCCGAGGCGGGCAGCGAAGGGTCGTTGCAGATGTTGGGGATGCTGACAACGAAGGGGTTGAAGTTCTGCTCCGCCGCGACCAGGCCGCGGGCGGCAGCGACGGCAGCATCGCTGGTGCCGAGCTCGGCAATGATCTGGTCGGCCTGCTTGAGCTTGCCGCAAGGGTTCGCGGCAGCCAGCAGGAACTGGATGGAGCCACCGGCAAGGGTGGCGGCCTGGCCGGACTGGCCCAGGTTGCCGAGGGCGCTGATGGCCGAGATGGCACCGTTGCCCTGCTCCTGACCGAAGCGGGCCTGCACAAGGGCAGCGAAAAGGGTGGCGATGAAGACACGAGACATTTTGAAGTCGGGTATGAGGGGGGATTTTTTTATAAAAAGGGAAATAAAAAAAAAAAAGTAATGTAGTAATAGAAGAAAATAAAGTAAAAAATAAAAAAGCGACCTATTCACAGAACAGGAACGAGTGTGGTTAAGGAGAGTGGGCTAAACAGTTCACAGAACTTGTTTAAATGAAAAAGAATGAAAGCACAAGGCCTGAAAAGTAAGGACGGTCGAAGAAAAGAGTGGTGGATGAAGAGAAGAGAGGAAAAGTTTTGGGACAAGAGAGGCGACGACGAGGTCTTCTTATAGATGGGAGAGCCGGGGCGGGCAAAGGATGGGATGGGACGACGGATGGGAACATGGTGCTGACTGGCACCCACATCCACCGGGCGAGACGGGATCAGACGGACGCAGAAACGGGCCAGATGGCAAATGGCAAAAAGGGGTGGTGCTTGGTGGACGCTGGATGGTGATGATACCCAAGACGACCCCCCCCCTACGGAGAACATCGTATCAGCCCGGGTTGGCGCTGTATGGAGAAGAGTAAATACACAGCACACGTGTGCAAGTGTGTGCGCTGTGCTCGCAGGAACAGCAGGAACATGCAGGCAGCTTGGGTGCGGTGTAGGGCGGCCGTGGGCCGAGACAGGCCTGGCCAGGGCCCCCCTCTTCCCCCCCTGCCTAGGATGAGGCTCTATTACTCCGTAATACGATTGTGAGACGCAGAGGCGCCAGAAGGGCAGCGCCGGAAGGAGACGGAGGCAGGGCGGCAATACGACTGTGCGGCCCAAAGAGGCAGGCGAGACTGGCGAGGTTGGCGAGGTTGGCCAAATAAACAATTAGACTACCGCTAGGCTGCTGCTAAAGCAGGCCACTACTCCACAGGCCACGCCCCTGGCTACCCGCCAAGTGCCCCCAAAGCGTGCTCGTACGGAGCAGGTGCGTGCTTATTACGGAGTAGGCCAGCTTGGAGGTACGGAGTAGGTGGAGTGATGTGTAAATGAGGGAAGGAGCTACGGAGTCGCGCAGGATGTGCTGCAGATATGAGCACACCGCATCTTATGTAATGTAGATGAATGTGAAGATGAATAAAATAGCTAGAAGAGGTAAAGAAAAGAAGAAGAAAAAAACAGGAGAAAAGAAAGGCAAAGCAAAGCAAAATCAGTGGTGTTAGACAACAGTCAGCGTCAGAGGCAAAGCCAGAACTATGGCATCAAAGAGTACGAATAACAACAATAACAACAAAAGTCGTAAGATATGATAAAAATAAAGAAAGAAATAAGCTTAACTAACCCCTCAGTGGAACTGTCGTTATCGTCTGCCAACCACTGCAGGCCGTTCTCTAAGCGATGTTGCGCATGGAGCCGTCAAGCTCTTGGAGCTGGGTCTGGCGCCGTTGTGAAACAGGGGTCCAGCTGTCATCAGAACCGGTGTCTCAAACCACCGCACAGCTCCGTATTTCCTTCTTGTTCTTGTTCTTATTCGGTTGTTCTGTCTGTTCGTCTTATTGTTCGTTCTATTCTTCCTGTTCGTCTTATTATGCTTAATATTCGTAATATGCCTTACACCGTAGTTTCTTGTTGTTGTTCTTTTTCTTCTTCTTTTTCTTCTTGTTATTCTGACATGTCCATCTTTGCCGTCTTCTCCAGTTTTTATTTCTCTCTCTTCTTTCTCTTTTTCTCTGTTCCTTTTTCTTCTTCAGGCACTCCTCTCGTGTTTCGTCTCATGTAACCGCTGTGCTTTGATGCTGCCTCTGCTCATGAAACGGGTGCCATGACCTCTGGGAGAACAAACAAGAAACCTGTTTGATCGTGATTCTTGGACTGCAATGACAAGCAATAATACGAGTATGAGTGTAAATATGAGGATGGTGGATTTGATTATTGGAGATGCAATAATACTCCGTACGTATGATCGGATGGAGGCAAATAACAGATTTACGAGTAATATGTTGAACTTTGATAAACGAGATAATCAGTACCAGCCAAATAAACGTCAAATGGGATGAAAAGAATTAGTGTGCTTTTAAATGGCAAGCAATAAATAAATAGGAAATATGAGTAAAAATAAACTTTCTCTAGAAAATGAACAGCATTGTGAAAAAAAAAGAAGCTGAATTCTGAAAAAAAAAAAAAAAAAAAAAAAAAAAAAATTAAAAGAAAAAAAAAAAAAAAAAATAAAAAAAAATATAATGTGCAAAGAACTGGGTCTTTGGCTGATTGGTGTCTTCGTTCGGAGGTGTGCAAG
>JADHKN010000107.1:0-59795 GCA_019925475.1 Ophiostoma ips
ATTTTATTTTATTTTATTTTATTTTATTTTATTTTATTTTATTTTATTTTATTTTATTTTATTTTATTTTATTTTATTTTATTTTATTTTATTTTATTTTATTTTATTTTTATTGTTTTTGGTGGAAGAAAATAATGACGAGCAATGCCAGATACTCACAAGAATATTATCAAAATAACAGTACCGTTGTAACGAACAATATGTTTACTCCGTAAAGACATACGCAACATCTTTTACTGTGCCTGTTCTCTGTGAAGCTGACGATGAGCCAAATACAGATCCGAGGATCGCGGATGGCCGCTATTCGCCGATGGGGCCCCACATTTATAGGCAGAGAAGCGAATAGCGTGCTCTGCAGCCGTAGTACACCGGTTTCCCGAGTTTCCCGCACAGTCACGCGGCCCCGGTTGTTTGTCTGCTATTATTTCCCTATTCCCCGTGGCCCATGGCCCGAGCCCGCGTACTGCATCGCAGCCGACAGCAGACGACGCCAAGCTATGGACGATCTGGCTGCGACTGAGGACGTGTCGGCACCGGCAACGGCAGGCGCTACGGCGTCGGCGGCATCGGCGTCGGCGGCGTCGGTGTCAGCGCCATCGGTGTCATCGGTGGCTGACACCAGTGCGTCGGTTGCACGAACCGCCGGCACATCAGCGCCACCTGCACTCGGCGCAGTTGGGCTGGCGGCACTGCCAGGCCCGCCAGGCCCCGTCATCAGCGGGAGGACGAGCTACACCGCCCTTCCCGACACGCCCGAGAATCTCCAGGCCGAGAAGGAGGCCTACCGCGAGCTGCGGCGGCGTGCGCGTGCTGCTTGCCGCATCTGCGGCCTGCGCAAGGTGCGCTGCGACGTGACCAAGCAAGAGTTTGGCGAGCCCTGCACCAACTGCCGCCGTGACGGGCTGACCTGCACCGTGCTGCCGCGCAAGAAGCATCGTCCGCGGCGGCCCAATGGAACGTTCGACCACGGCCCCGCTTCGGTGTCTCCCCTGGACGGCGGAGGCGGGAGCCGGCTGGCGGGGGGCTCGGGCAATGGCACGTACAGTCCCGAGAGCCCGGAGCCTGGTGCCGGGGCAGCAAAAGACGCTGCTGCGCTGTCCGAGGACGAGGGTTGCCTGCCGCGGCAGCAGTCGGAGCACAATGCGTGCCACCCTCTGCCCTCCCGTGAGCCACCACGCCCTGCTGCTAGCACTGACCTCGGTGCGGGCGCTCTGACTCCGCTGAACCCACGCCTTCTGGACGATGTGATCCGGGTCTATTTTGCCCACGTGCATTTTTCGCTTCCCATTCTGGACGCTGTCGAGTTTGCCCACAGCTACAAGACACGCGGCTGGGCGGGCATCGACCCCTTGCTGGGCTGGAGCATGTGCCTGGCTGCAGCCAGCTTTGTGTCCGACGATGTGCTGTCGCGCGCCAGCTACCCGACGCGCAAGGCCATGAAGGAGGCCATGTATGCGCGGGCCAAGAGCCTCTACGACCTAGACAAGGCCACCGACAAGGTCACGCTGATCCAGGCCGCCCTGCTCATCGGCTTCTGGTACACCGACGACCACGACCATATGGGTGCGTGGTACTGGATCGGCGTGGCCATCAGCCTGGCACAGAGCCTCGGCTTGCACCGGCGCCGTCAGCGGCGCTGCCTCGCGCCCAACACGCCAAGAGACGCACAGGATCGCCACGAGCGGATGGCGCGCCGCATCTGGTGGACCTGTCTCATTCGTGATCGCTGGGTCGCCCTGGAAAAGGGTCGCCCCATGCGCATCCACGACGAGGACTGCGATATACCACCGCCGGGACTGGACGATCTCATGCAGGGCTACGGCGCCGCGTATGAATCAGGGACAGGCAGTGAGGTCCTCCTGCCCCCCAGTCAGGCTGCAGCCCTCAGCTCGATATGGCTGCGGCTCGTGACGATCAGCAGCCTGCTCGGCCGCATCGTGCGTGCCCACTACCGACTGCAAGGCCCACGCCCGTCTCAACACGACGTTGACTGCTTTGAGAGGGAGCTCTTGCTGTGTCGGCCACCCGAGGACGAGGAAGACACGTTTGCACAGGGCTGCAATCGCGATGGCGGCATGGACCATATCCTGCTGCACAAGCACCAGGCCGACCTGTTTTACTAGTATGTTGTCACGTCGCGTTTTTTTTATTTTATTTTTTATTTTATTTTTTGCAAGCATGCCCCATCTAACTGACTGTCTAGTGCCACGGCTGCTATATTGTATCGGCCATACGTACTGCAGGCACCCACCACGCAGCCCTTTTCTGAAGCGGCGCAGCAATGGTACAAGACGGCGGCGCGGCGTGGCCGCACTGCGGCAGCGAGCACCAACGACGTCCTGAACCGTCTGATCGAGCTCGGGGCCGTGCATCTGCTGAAGCCCATGACCATCACGGCGCTTATTCCCGCGATGCAGATACACCTGTTTGACTGCAAGGCCGAGAGCCCCTTTACGCGCAAGCACGCAAAGAACAAGCTCGGCCTGTGCTTGCTTGTGCTGTCGGAGATGCGCAGCACCTACTGGAATGCAGGCGTCCTTCATCGGCTGTTTTCCAAGGCACAGCAGCTCCTGGAGAACGCGGCCACCAGAGGCGGCGGCAGCGGCGGCGGCACGGAAACATCCACAAAGAGCAGTTCGGGGGGTGCGCCGCTGATGAAGACCAAGTACGAGGCGGCCATCATGGGCCCGTCGCCGGTCAACCCGCCGCGGTCACCGGAGCAGCAGCAGCAGCAGTGCCTACCCAGCTTGTATCGGCAAGACATTCTCGATACGCACCACCAGAGTCCAGACCGAGGCTATCGTGACGTCGCCAGGACAAGCCGCACGAACAGCTTCATGACAAGCTTGTTGGCGCCGACTGCGCTGCCGCCTCTGGCACAGCCTCTGGCACAGCCCCTGGCACAGCAGTCATTGTCGCCGCACTCCCATTCACTTTATCAACAACAACAGCAACCCGTGGATGGAGCCTACACACAGGAAATACAGCTGGGGCCGCTACCCGATCCCAACTGGTGGGATCCGTCGCAGAGTGTGCGTAATGTGGCTCACCTCCTCAGCCCCGAGTTCTCACTCTCCGACGATGTCGTGCAGGCGCTCTTTCAGAGCTTCAACGACGGCTCGGTAGACGCGGATACTATATAGTCACGACAGGTCACTGGGATACGATGACGAAGAATGTGAGATGTATTGATTGTGGTGAATAAATGAATCATAGACAACAAAGTCCCGTTGGAAGGCGGGTTTACGGGATGCCGGCACTCTGAGTTCGGCGTAGTCAATGCCATTGTGATTTTCGTATTTTTCGAGGAATATATCACATGTCGTAGGTAATAACGTACGTCTCTTACTGCGAGAAATCGCTGATAACCACCCCATGGACAGACACAAGAAATAAAGGTTCTTCTGACTTTAATTTCAAGCAGCGTCTGTTCTTTATCCTTTCCTTTTCCACACTACCTAGCAGAACTATATTTGGTATATTGTCTACGGAGTATGAAAATACTTAAATTAAATCATACTAGAGATATAAATTATTCAGAAAAATAAATAATAATTATCCCTGATGACGGCAACATAATAAGAAGATGGACACATGCCAATAAACCGTTGCAGAGGCGCTGACTCGTCTTCTACTCCGTACGGCATAAGTACGCACTCCACAACGCGCAGCGGGGCTGACCTCGGCCTGGCTCCGTGGACTCCGTACGACGTAGATAAACCCCAGACACCCCAGGTCTAGGTCCACCAGCTATTTTTATTAAATATTAGCTTGCAACTAGACACGGACTACTCACAATGGCACCATACACCCCAATTCTTGTCGGCGTGGGCGAGGTGCGCGAGAAGAACATCGACCCTCAACACACGACAGAGCCGGCAGGCCTCATGCTCGCGGCCATCCGCCAGGCCGCTGCCGATGCCGCCATCACCGAAGCCGATCTGGCGGCGGCGGACGACCTGTCTGTAGTACCCCCGTGGACCATGCCGTACCCGGACCTGCCCGGCCTGCTGGCAGCAAAGCTGGGGGCCAAGCCGGCGCACGCCACGATCGGCCACCACGGCGGCGAGCAGTGTGCCCTTCTGACGGACGAGGCGGCCCGGCGCGTGGCCCACGGCATGTCCAAGCTGGCCATTATCACCGGTGGCGAGGCCCTTGCGTCGCTGGCGGCGTGCCGCAAGGCTGGCCTGGACCCGCCGCCCGGATGGACGGCGCGGGACCCCGAGGCACCGACGATCTCGCCCAGCGACCTGTCGCTCGGCGGCGCGACCACGGCCAGCCGGCACGGCATGGGCCTGGCCATCCACATCTACCCGATGTACGAGAACGCCCTGCGCGCACGCCGCAAGCAGACGCAGCAGGCGAACACGGCCGAGTCGGCCGCGCTGTATGCGGCCTTTGACCAGGTGGCGTGCGCGCACCCGGCCAGCTGGCGCGCGGGCGCGACGCCGCGGACGGCCAAGGACGTGGGCGCGGTGACGCCGGCCAACCGCATGATCTGCAGTCCGTACCCGCTGCTGCAGAACGCCTTCAACACGGTCAACCTGGCGGCGGCCGTCCTGGTGACGTCGGTCGAGCACGCGACGAGGCTGGGCATTCCGCAGTCCAAGTGGGTGTACCCTCTGAGTGGTGCGGGCACCAACGACAAGGAAGCGTGTGAGTTGGGGTGTTGGGGTATTGGAGTATTGAGCGAGTATCGAACAAGTATTGACCGTGCACGTGACCCCTGCTGACGCGTATAGTCTACGAACGCAGCAACTACTACGCCAGCCAGTCCCTGCAGCAGTCGATCGATGCGGCCATCCAGCAGGCGGGCATCGGCAAGGACGACATTGACTGCTTTGACTTTTACTCGTGCTTCCCCGTCGTGCCCAAGCTGGCATGCCTGCACCTGGGCCTGTCCATCACGAAGCCCGAGAAGCCCATCACGCTGCTGGGCGGCCTGACGTCGTTTGGCGGCGCCGGCAACAACTACTCGATGCACGCCATGGTCGAGATGGCGCGCCAGATCCGCCGCGGCGCCGTCCGCAATGGCCTGGTGCTGGCCAACGGCGGCTACCTGACGCACCACTATTCACTCATCTTTTCGGCAGTACCGCGTGCATCGTCGTCGCTCGTCTATCCGCCGAACCCGCTGCCGTTCGACCTGGAGGTCACGGACGCGCCGCCCGTCGCCGACGTGGCCGAGGGCCCTGCCACGCTGGAGACGTACACGGTCGCGTACGGCCGGGACGGCCAGCCGGCGGTGGCACACATTGTGGCGCGTCTCGACCGCACGGGCGAGCGGTTCGTGGCCAACGACGGCGACGCGGCCACGCTCGCCTACCTGGTCGACCCGTCCGTCGAGCCAGTCGGCGTCCACGGCGTGGTGCGGCAGAAAGACAACAAGAATGCTTTTTTTGTCGGCACATCTGCCAGGCTGTAAGAACACCTCCCGTGTGCTTTGCTTTTTTTTTTCCAAAATATGTACATTACTACCGTGGTCGGTTGAGCCGATGTCTATGCTGTCCTCCTGTACTCTTCATTATTCATTTATCACGTTGTCCATGTGATTCGTGTTGCTTCCGGGTCTACGCCCTCCAGAAGCTCCGGATACAGCTGCTGGAACTCGGGCGTCAGTCCCCAGTTGGCCAGGTCCGTGTACCGGGCATAGAACTCGGGGTTCAGCTCATGCGTCTCCCGCGGCACGCCCTCACCCTCGGCCGCCGTCGTCTTGACGGGCAGCAGCAGATCGCGGTCGCGCGACCACCGCAGACAGAGACACGCGCAGTACTTGCGCATGACCTTGTCGACGTCGTACTTGGCGTAGGCCTCGACGACGTTGGCGCGCAGCCGCGGCCAGAACATGAGGTCCAGGCAGCCGGGGTGTGGCGTGCGCGTCTGCTCCAGCGTCGGCTTCATAAAGTCCGGCAGCCGGTTGTACCGCTCGGGCGACGGCTTGGTGCGCCACTTGATAAAGTTGTAGATGATGATGCCGATGCACAGCCGCTCGGCCGGCCCGGCAAAAAAGTGCTTGAGCGTCACCTGCACCTCGTTGGCCAAGAAGTTGCGGCTGGAGCCATACACCAGGTCCAGCGGCGACGGCTCGTCGGCCGAGTCGAGGATGGCGCGCATGTTGCGTTCCCACGGGTGGTAGTGCCGGTCGGTGGTCAATATCACGCGTTTGGGGATGGCCGCCCAGGCCGGGAGATCTTCGCTTGCCTGTGGTGGTGGTGGTGGCCCGCCGGCTGCTGCTGCTGCTTCTATGCCCGTTCCCGATCCCGTATCCGTGCCCATGCCAACGCCAATGCCCATGTCCATGCCCACGCCCGGAGCCACTGCCGTGGAAGCTGCCGTGAGCATCGGCAGCTGGTCAATGTCGTTGTAGTTGGTCCAGAGATCCATAAAGTTCCAGAGGCGCGAGTCCAGCAGCGGATCCTGCGGGCTATATGCCGTCTCGGGAGGCGTGTTGGGCAGAGGCGCGTGGGCCTGGAAGGAGGCCATGGCTGCTGCGTCGAGGTTGGATGTGTTGTTCATGCTCTGCTGCGGCCACGAGGGGTAGTCGGTGCCCGTCACAGCCGGCCCGGCCGCTGGTCGGAGGACTTGTGGCGTGGCGGATATGGAGGATGGCTGCTGCTGATTCTGCTGCTGCTGCTGCTGCTGCTGCTGCTGCTGCCGCTGTTGTAATGTCCGAGTAGGTGGCGTGCCGGCATCGACGACTGGCTGCGAGCCGTCCACCGACATGTGTGGGCTGCTGCCCTCGAGGCCGTCGTGCGAGCTGAGTGTGTCTTCGAGGCCGTCATCGCCATCGCCATGGGGTCGTCGATCGCCGCCGTCGGTGTGGCGGTCGCGGTCGCGGTCGCGGTCGCGGTCGTCCTCGTCGGCCACGTCGTCGAGCAGCCGGCGCATCGACGACAGCATCGCCAACAGCTTCTTGTGCCGCGCCCGGAGCGCTGCGTTGTCATCCTGCAGGCGCTGGATCTTGCTCCACAGCTGCTCCCGCTCGGGGTTGCCCTCGGCCTCCTCGCCATCGCCGTGCCGCTCCTGGCACCGCTTGACCTTTTCCTCCAGCTCCTGTATGTACTGCTGCCGTCGGTTGCGGAGGTTCTGCTGGGCCACGCGGTCCCGGAGCCGCTTCCGTTCGGCGGCCGCTACGTCGCGGGGCATGTCGGGTATCAGGGGGGTTGGTCACGCGAATCGATCGTCGATCGTCGGTCGTCGGTCGTCGGTCGTCGGTCGTCGATGGTGGTTGATACCCAAGTGGAGGTTAGGCGTGCTGTCGTGGATGCCGGTCGAATGGTCTTCTCCGCACTTTTGCACTTTCGCGAAGCCAAGCGCGGCCTGACCTGACCTTCTCCGCAACCCTTAGTGCTGTACGCAGTGGAAGAAAGCCGCACGCAGTGGAAGAAAGGGCGACGCACGCGCTATGCGGGACGCTATGCGGGACGCCCCAGTTGCTAGCCCATCTTCCAACAGCGGCCATCCCTGCCGCCTATCCACCGAACCCCTGCGGCCTCTGTAGGGACGAGTCATTGCGAGCTCCGACTCCTCTTCCTGCTCCGTACGAGTAGGTCTTGTGTTAGATTGTTATTGTTAACGTATTGTCTCTGTCTTTCATCTTCATTTTTACACATTGACGTTTACATATCTCTTATTACTCTTCTTCACCCGGTTGTTTACTCTGTACATTTTATTCTTGAATTCAAATTCAAACACAAACGCCCACTGAACCTACAACTGCTTGCCACCGCCGCTATGTCCTCACCCTATGCCACATTCGCGGAACCTCCGCCGCCAACGACATCGCTGTCGTTGAGCTTCCCGGCCCCATTTGTCCTGCTGGTCACCATCAACCGCGAGAAGCGCATGAACTCCATCCCCATGGCTGGCCACCCTGAAGCGGAGGCCGTTTGGACCTGGTTCGACGAGGAGCCCGCGCTGCGCGTGGCGGTCCTGACGGGCCAGGGCACCAAGTCGTTTTGCGCCGGCGCCGACCTGCACGAAATCAACAGGACCCGCGGCAAGGGCACGCCGCCCCAGCCCATGCCGGAGGGTGGCTTCCTGGGCATCACGCGCCGCGTCGGCAAGAAGCCCGTGATTGCTGCCGTCAACGGCTATGCGTACGGCGGCGGCTTTGAGATTGCCCTGAACTGCGACATGGTGGTGGCCTCGCCGACGGCGCAGTTCGGCCTGCCCGAGGCCAAGCGCGGCATCTACGCCGCCGCTGGCGGCCTGCCGCGCGTTGTGCGCATCTTTGGCATGCAGCTGGCCGGCGAGATCGCGCTGGCCGGGCGTGTCCTGACGGCGGACGAGCTGCGCCAGCTCGGCTTCTGCCGGGTGTCGGCTACACAAGAGTCCCTCCTCGACGAGGCCGTGGCCCTGGCCAACGACGTGGCGGCACAGTCGCCCGACGCCCTCATTGTCACGCGCGCTGGGCTGCGAGAGGCCTGGGAGACGGCGAGCGTGGAGCGCGCGGCACAGCTGACGGACCAGCGGTACGGCAAGGCGCTGCTCGAGGGCGAGAACCTAAAGATCGGCACAGCAGCGTTTGCACAGAAGAAAGTACCGCAGTGGGTGCCGTCAAAGCTGTGATTGAGCCGAGGCACGGCGGGGGAGGTATTTTGGAGAATTGTAAAAGTACTGCCAGACAAGCACTACCAGGACGCTTCATCTAGTCG
The DNA here is from genome assembly GCA_019925475.1 of Ophiostoma ips. Lineage (NCBI taxonomy): Eukaryota > Fungi > Ascomycota > Sordariomycetes > Ophiostomatales > Ophiostomataceae > Ophiostoma > Ophiostoma ips. Next base: position 8,658 of record JADHKN010000107.1, read on the forward strand.
TATTCAACAAGGAGTATACTCACAAGCTGCGTCAGATTGCAAACACTTTCTTGTTTTGAGTGATCCATGCTAAGATAGAGCTGTGATTTTTTGTATTCAAATTAAGGAATAAAATAAAATGGACTGAAAGTATATAGAGTGCTCCAACTACATCTTCGCCTTGGCGGCCTTGGCTGCCTGCGCCATCTCTTGCCGGATCGCGAGGTCCGTAATAATCTCCTCGCTGCCGCCGCCCACGACATGCACACGCAAGTCGCGGCTGACGCGCTCGACACGCGCGCCCACGCCGCCCCGCTGGTAGCCGGCGCCGCCAAAGATCTGCTGCGCCTCGCGGTTCGCCAGCTCCAGCAGCCGGCCACCGTGCACCTTGGCCAGCGCGATCCTGGACGCGAGGTCGTTGCCGATGTGGCCCGTCACCTTGGCATGGTATGCAATCTGCTCGAGCCACGCCCAGTGGGATTCGATGTACCTCGCCAGGGTGGCTAGCTTGTGGCGGATGATCTGGTGCGCGAACAGGGGCCTGCCGAACGTTTCGCGGTCGAGGGCATAGACCCATGCATCCTCCAGGCACGCCCGCGCCATGGAGTTCATGCCGACAGCCATCATCAGCCGTTCGGTGTTGAAGTCTGTATGTAGTGTTAGCAGTCTGCGGGTGTTACATGATCTGGGGAGGGCCGGACCTACTCTTCATAAAGTAGGTGAACCCCTTGTTTTCCTCGCCGACAAGGTTCTCCACGGGCACCACAACGTTGTCGAGGGTGATCCAGGTGCTTTCGGCGGCATGCCAGCCGCTGTTGTTGATCTTCCGGCGCGAGACACCGGGGCTGTTGAGCTCAATGACCAGCATAGACACGCCGCCGGCGCCCGGGCCACCCGTCCGCACCGCCGTCGTCATGTGCGTCGACGTCATGCCACCGGTGATCCATTTCTACACAGTCAGTCTCCCACCATGTCGCTACTATGCCGTTAGCATGTCGTGTTACGAGCACGCACCTTGTTGCCGTTGACAATGTAGGACTTTCCGTCGGCCGTCTTCTTGGCAGTGGTCCGGAGGTTCGCGACATCGGATCCTCCCGTCGGCTCCGTGGACCCAAGGCAGAACGACGTCTCGCCCGACGTGATGCCGGGCAGCCACCGCTCCTGCTGCTCCGGCGAGGCAAAGCTCACAATGGGGGGCACGCCGATGGCCAACGCACCGCCCAGGCCGCCAATCACGCCGCCAGAGCAGATGCGGTTGATCTCAGCGGCCTTGATGAGAAAGTGGAAGATGTCCCACTCTTCGGGGGCGACACCGCCGGGCAGGGTCATGCCGTTGAGGTACTGCTTGGGCAGCTCCTGAAAGCCCAGTCCGGCCTGGACGTACTTGCGCTTGGCCTCCCGGGGCACCTCGCCGGCCTCCTCCCACTCGTCAACATGGGGCATGATGTTCTCCTCGACATACTCGCGTATGCTGCGCTGCAGCCGGCGGTGGCTGTCGTTGTAGTACGGTGACGCCAGGGCACCGAACCATGCAGGCTCGGCAAATGGAGCTGTGCTACCGAGTGTAGTAGAGTTGGGCATTCTGAAGCAGGGCAGAAAATTAACGACTGAAAATACCGACTATATCTCCTTATTGTTGAACATGGTAAAGCTGAAGAACAAACGCATTGTCTGTCGAGTCCCCATTGAAAGAGGAGAACAACGGCAGCTTTCCCCGCCCGCACTTATACGGATCTGGCGATCATAGCGCTGTGTGGCGTACTCTAGGCTGCCGCTAGTTCGGGTGCTGTTCCGGAGAACCGTGACTGACGTTGTACGACGTACGAGTACGAAAATAATAGTAAAAGCAGGGATACTGTGCGAATCAATACCACCTCGGTCATTTCGCCTCGTTCTGTTTTACTTAAATGAACGACGATAATACGCGACGATAATACGCAGTAGATAGCCTCGGTGAACTCTCACGGAGATGCACTGATATCGCCGGCCGGATACGCTAAACCACTGACTCGTACGACGTTCTCCGTATCGTAGACGGGTCTCCAGAATGGCAATGACTCGTGCTGTCGCTCTCGTGTAACAATGACTCGTCAGTGGGAACCAGGCGCTGCGACGTACTCGGTACGGGGACGGCATGTGGGTGGAGATATCGCAACTGGCCCCTGACGCAGAGTCTCCATGGCGGGACGGAGTAGAAGAAGACGCTGGGGCTGCTGCTCCGTTTAAGGCGGCTGCGGATCAGGAGAAGTAGTGCGTGGAATAATGTCGAGGCCGACCATAAAAGGCCGGGAGGCCCTGTCGAGAAGCAAAGCAGGAAAAAGAAGAAAGATAAAATAAAATAAACTCATTTTCTTCGAGTTCCGGCAGACATCGACAATGCCACGTGTGTACACCTCCCAGTACCCGGCCGTCCGGGTGCCGACAAACGAGAGCTTCTGGCAGTATGTGCTGCGGCACAACGTGGACGATACCCATCCGGACACCGTGATCATGCAGGAGCACGAGCGGCCGGAGAAGATGTTCACATACGAGTCCGTCCGCCGCATGGTCGGCCTCGGCGCCGACGCCCTTCGGGACGTGCTCGGCCTCGAGACGGGCGACACCATCATGGTCGTGGGCAAGAACACGCTCGACTTTCTGAACCTGCAGCACGCGGGCCTGTGGGGCGGCTTCACGGCGGCTCTCGTCAACCCGTCGGCCACGGCGGCTGATCTCGGCCACTTTATCAACACCGTCCAGCCGCTGGCCATCTTTGCCGACGCCGGCGAGGTCCTGGCCCGGGCGACCCTGGCTGTCGACGGCCTCGGCCCGGACTACACGACCAAGAACAACCAAAAAAAACCCACGCTGGTCGGCATCGGCGCCAGAGACACGGCCGCGCTGGCGTTTCCCGACGACTTTATCATAGACACCAGCAAGCCGTACTCGGCGCCGCTCGACCTGTCGGGGGCCGACAACCGCACCGTCGAGTCCATCATCTGCTTCAGCTCCGGCACCAGCGGCCTGCCCAAAGCGGCGGTCCTGAACCACTACAACATGATCAGCTACCTGGCGGTGCCGCGCGCATCGGACCCGACCATGGCCGACGCCCGGACCCGGGACGTGTTCTACGCGCCCGTCACACACATTTACGGCATGTTTACGAGCCTGCTGCCCGTGTTCTGCGGCAGCTACATCCGCTACCTGACCAACTACAGCCTGCGCGCGTACATTGAGGCGTCGGTCGAAAGCAAAGCCACCGTGCTGCGCATGGTGCCGGCGACGCTCGTGGGCATGGTCAAGGACCCGTTTGTGCGCCAGCAGGATCTGTCCAGAATCAACACCATCTTGTGTGCTGGAGCTGTCCTTGCGCCGGAGATGATTGTTGAGCTGCGCCAGATGATGCCCAGGGTCAATCTTGTCCAAGGATACGGGTGTGTGCAATAGGACTGATACGGGGGATGGAGGCTTTGCAAGTGTGCTAACAGTATAGACTGACGGAAGGCTGCGCGACCATTCTGCGTGAGTTTTCTGCATCGCGCAAGCAGGGCAGCGTGGGAAAAATAATGTCGGGCGTGTAAGTGTAGTCTGCGGGGAAGAAAAGAAAAAAAAGAAAAAGAAGAAAAAAAAAAGAGAAAAAAAAAAAAAAAAAAAAAAAAAACTAACGACCAGAAAAATGCGCATCGTCGACGACGACCTCAACGACGTCCCCGAGGGCGAGACCGGCGAGATCCTGTTCACCGCCCAGACCGTCTTTATGGGCTACAAGAACAACGCCGCCGCCAACGCCGAGGCGTTCCCCTTTGGCGCGCCGCTCGACCAGGACGAGCGCTGGCTGCGCACGGGCGACGTCGGCCGCCTCGACAGCGACGGCTACCTGTGGCTGACCGACCGCAAAAAGGACCTGATCAAATACAAGGGCAACCAGGTGACGCCGGCCGAGCTCGAGAGCGTGCTGCTGGCGCACCCGCTGGTCACCGAGGCCGGCGTCTGCGCCAAATGGGACACGGAGCAGCTGACCGAGGTGCCCGTGGGCTACGTGAGCCTGAAGCCGACCGTGGACGTCGCGGCGCGTCCCGGAGTGCTGAAGGAGGTCCTGGAGGCGACCAACAGCAAGTTGTCGCGAAACAAGAAACTGCGCGGCGGCCTGTTTTACCTGGAGACGATGCCGCGCAACCCTACAGGGAAGCTGCTGAGGCGGCAGCTGCCGGCCCGGCTCGAGGCCACGCGCAAGGCTAAGATGTAGCCGCAGACAGGAAGGAGCGATAGACGTGTCTGTCCCGTACCGGAAGGAGATAGACACCACGTGTCTGTCCAGTCGTCAATGCTTCTCGAATAGGAAGCATCGTGTGCCGATATTAGTCATGATCGCATTGGGAAACGTCCAGACGTCTTAGAATATAAATCCATTTCATACCGCATCAAATATGCACAAATCAAACGGAAGAAACGACCCGTGTCCAAGAGCTACCCCTCCTCGCGTATTGCTCGTATAGAGTGAGGCGCAGCCAAGCCCAAGTAAGGCATCCTTGCTGGCGTCTCGGGTCGCACTGAGCTGAAGATAAGCACTTGCGCAGTTTCAGTGCTTGGCCTGTGGGCCTGCATACTAGGCCGCTTATAAGAGGCCGTCGCCCGTGCCTTCGTCAACCGAGTCGTCGCCGCGCCTGCGTTCCTACGGGGCCAGAATTCGAGCAACCAAAATGGCAAACTACCCAAACTACCCTCCGGCTCCGGCGCAGCGACGGCCCGTGCCCGGCCAGGCTTCGGCCTTCGGCGGACAGATCCCGCCGCAGACGTATGCACAAACACCTCCACACGCGCAGCCGTACCCTTCTCAACCATGGCAGCAAGAAGGCGGTCCGCCCCCGGCTCTGCCCCCGCGACCGGCCGGCACCCCGAACCGGCTGATGGCCCACACGACGCTCAACTTCCCCCCTCCGCCGCGGAGTCCGAACCGCCCCCCGGCGCTGCCGCCTCGGCCTCGGCCTGCTCATCAGACGCAGCCTGCCGCAGCTTGTGTTCCCCCATTTCCACAGGGCTACTACCCGCCGCCGCCTCCGGGGCCGCCGCCGCCTCGACAGTCGCCCCCTGTCAGCGCATGTTCGACCCCTCAGGTTGACACCTCTACCCAGTCCGCAAGCCAGGCAAATCCGGCCAGAATGTCCCCTCCTCCGCCCTACACAACTACGACACAGCCTGCGCCTGTTGAAAAACAGCCCGCACCGCCGGCAGCGACAGCCACTCCGACGCAGCCTCCTCCGCAGGTCCATGTGCACGACACGGAGGCATCTAAATCTAGTGCAGCAAGCACATCGGTTGGCGACGATTCAATGCTGAGCATGATTGAGCGGCTGAAGATCCGTCCTCCCAGTCCTACACGGGAAGCTGAGCCTGCGCCAGCGCCAAAGCCTGCACCCGTCCCTGCACCTGCGCCTGCGACCCACGCATTCGTCGCCGAGCTTCCTGCTGAGCCTATCGCCATTGCCAAACCAGCATCCTCGACACCTGCAGCGCCCCAGCCATCGTCCCAGCAAGAAACCCGCGCTGGTCCTCGGCCAGCCTACGTGACTGATGTGCCAGACGAAGAGCCTCCCGCGTCCCACCCTTCTTCGACGGACGCGTCCCATGCAGCACACACAGCGGAGAAGAAGGACTATGTCGTCCCGCCCCCTCCACCGGCTCCTCCCGTGCAGCCGTCACCGGCCCCGCCGACGCAGCCGACCGCACCCATCCCACAACAGCCTGCGCCACCACAAACCGCATCCGTGCCTCGCGGCTCTGCCCCCCCTCCGTTCCGCCCGGCCATGCACTGCATCGATACACCCGTCACATTCGCGACCTGGTGGTACTCGCACGAACAGGCGCCGGGTGTGTATATCTGCTCCAAGTGCTACACGGACCATATCCACCCGACTGCCTTTAGAAACATGTTTTCCGCGCAGTACTGCATTGGCGGGGAGGAGCGGCGGTGTCGGTTCAACGTGCCGCGCATCACCGACCAGCTGCTGCCCGACGCCGGCGCACGCGGCACGCTCGACACACTCATCCTGTTTATGAACCAGCGCCTGGCGATCAAGGACTGCAAGGGCGCCGCGGGCGCCAAGCGCTCCGAGGGGGTCAAGTGGTATGAGATCAAGGACAACCAGCTGCCTGGATTCGTGTCGTGCGAGGCGTGCTACCAGGACATTGCGTGCATCTCGCAGTTTGCCTACTCGTTCCAGGAGGCGGCGGCACAGCCGGAGACGGACTTGTGGATCTGTGATCTCTGCGTGCCGTTTACGCGCCGCGAGTACGAGCGGCGCACCAAGGCCAATGACTGGCCCATGTTTGTGCAAGAGGCCAAGGCGCGCCTGGGCTTGCCCGCGTGTCCCGAGAGCTCGCCGGTTGCCTTTAGCACCCGCAAGTGGTTTGTGCCCGTCAGCGGCCAGGGGCCCCCCGACGCCACCCTGTGCTGTGCGTGCTTCTGCGACTATATCATCCACTCGGGCCAGGAGGGCCTGTGGCGGGAGGAGCCACAGCAGCAGAGCGGCACGAATGATAGAAAGACGACCAACGTCTGCATGATGGGCCGGTTCCATCTGCGGTTGGCCGTGACCACCGCCGAGGAGAGCAAGGACTGGCCGCTCTACTGGTCGGTGCTCAACCGCATTGCGTACCAGGAAAAGAACTGCGTCGGCAGCGGCATTGTCGACGGCCACTGGTACACGTTCCCGTCGCAGCCCGAGGGCTTCAACGTGTGCGGTGCGTGCCACGCCGGTGTCTTGCAGAGTCTGCATCTGGACCCGTTCTTGGTGCCGCGGACGACCAGAGGCCCCCCACCGGGCGCGGCCCATGTGTGCGCGCTCAACCCCGAGAACAGCCGCTTCCGGGCCTACGCCAGTCGCATGCTGCAGACCTTGTTGACGGCCGACGGCACGGCGTGGGAAGACTATGCGCGCCAGCGCGCCGCGTTTCCATCGCCGTGCCCGCGCAACGCCGACGCCAAGAACCGCGCCTGGTTCGGCTGGCCCGCGTGCGTCATCTGCCCCGACTGCTACGCGGACGTTGTGCGCGGCACGGCCCTCGACTCGCCGCAGCACATGACCTACCACCACACGCCGACCGTGCTTGAGGCGCCGCACATTTGCGAAATGTACAGCCCGCGCATGCGCAAGCTGTACGCAGAGGCATGTGCCAAGTCCCCGCCCGATCCTTCTGACATGTTTGCGTATGTCGAGCGGCGCCGCATGGTGTACTGGCAGACGATCCCGGTGTGCCGCCAGATGCTGATGGAGCAGAAGCTGCTGGCCAGCCAGAGCGCCATGCACCGCGTCACGAGCTCCTTTTACAACGCGGCCGGCGGCATCGCCGCCATCAACAACCACCACTCCTACTACGCCTACGGCATGGGCGGCCAGCGCTTTGAGAACGCGTGGCAGCTGCAGGGGGCGCAGTACAATGCGCGCGCAAATGCGCTGTCGTCACAGGTTGGTGGCAGCAAGACCATGGTGGTCGGCCAGTTGGAGCAGCAGTGGCTGGCCATTGAGTAGTGTGTAGATATTTCAATAATACCCCTAAGCTATCGCCTTCTCTATCTTCTCTCTTCTCTCTTCTCCCTGTCGGTGAGCCCTACATTCGCTCAATAACTTGCACTTGCTCTTCCCGCGGCTTGTCGTCGTCGATGGACGACGTCTGGTGCCGTGTTTTCTCCCCCACGTGGCCCTGGTGCTCTTCCGTCTGGCTGTAGTCGATGAGCAGCTCGCCGTTCTTGCCGTAGCGCCGCGGCTCGTCGCGCGCCACCTGGACCACGGTAAAGATGCCCTTCCAGCCGCTGACCTTGTGGAAGATGCTGTCCATCTCCTCGAGCGAGCGGTACGCCGTCTCCGGGTAGAACAGGTAGACGCAGGGGAAGATGAAGCCGTTGATGACGGCAAAGATGATGTACGTCTGGTAGCCAATGTTGTTGAAGGCGACGGGCGTGATCATGACCACCATGAAATTGAAGATCCAGTTGGCCGACGTCGACAGCGCGTTGGCCGGCGCGCGGATGCGCAGCGGCACAATCTCGGCCGGGTACAGCCACGTCATGCCGAGCCAGCCAATGGCAAAGACGGTGTTGAAGACGAACAGGAACACGACCGCGGCCACGGCCGTGCTGTTGTTGGTGCTGCCGTCGGCGTTCTTGGTGTGGGCGTTGACGCCGGCCAGGATGGCCATGGTGATGGACTGGCCGGCGGCGCCAAACAGCATCAGCTTGCGGCGCCCAACGCGCTCCACCAAAAACACGGCCGGCCAGCTGGCCAGGAAATACTCGGTGCCGTTGAGCGAGGCGAGCAGCAGCGACATAAAGGCGGACATGCCCAGGTTCTTGTAGATGACGGCCGCGTAGTACGTGATCAGGTTGATGCCCGAGATCTGCTGGAACACCTGGTTGGTGTAGGCCAGCACGGTGCGGTGCAGGTTGCGGTCCTTGCTCGTGGTGTCAAAGAGGTCCGTGAAGGCGCCGCGCGACATTTCCAGCACCGTGTCCTTGATCTCGGTGAACTCGGTCTGCACGGCGTGGTCGCTGGGGTCCTTGTCGGCGAGCGCCGCCAGCACGTCCATGGCCTCGTCCTCGCGGCCCTTGAGGATGAGCCAGCGCGGCGACTCGGGCATAAAGGGGATGAAGATGAGGATGAAGACACAAAAGACAATCTGAAAGGCCAGCGGGAAGCGCCAGGCCACCGACGAGTTGGCAAACGACAGGCCCAGGTCGATCCAGTACGACAGCATGATGCCGCAGGTGACCAGGGCGCCCTCGATCATGACCAGCTTGCCGCGCTTGTGGGCGCGCGACGTCTCCGACTGCCACGTCGGCACCGTCGACGTGTTGCCGCCGTTGCCCATGCCGGTGATGATGCGGCCGATGATAAAGTGCTCGATGGAGTAGGCCGACGACTGCAGCGCCGCGCCAAGGATCATGATGGACGTGCCCAGCATGATCATGCGCTTGCGGCCCAGCGGGTTGCCGATCCAGATGGTGATGATGGAGCCCAGGAAGCAGCCGAGGTTGTACGAGGCCACGGCGATGCCCTGGTAGGTGGAGCGTTTCGATGCCTCGGCGCTGCCGTCGGGAAACAGGCCGGGGTTGATGATGGGGAACTGGTCCATGAACAGCTTGAGCGTCAGGATGCCTCCCATGACGCCCTGGTCTGTGGGTGTCAGTTGTGGTCGTTGGCCCATAAAAAGGAAGCAGAAGCAATGTTCTTACCATAGCCAAAGAGAAGAAAGTCGCAGCCGGCGATGCAGCCAACGGCATAGTTGAGGGCCTGGCCCCGGAGCCCGAGATACTTTCCACGAGCCATTGTTTTTTTTTTTTTTTGGTTAAGAAATATATATTCTTGTCTTGGTCAATGCTATAGTCGATGCCTTCGGGGTGGCCTTATATATAGTCTCCTTAAGTGACGACGACGACGACCACGGCACGCACACTTTTCACCATGCCGATCCTTCTCCGGCGCCATCTGTCACGGGAATGCTCCATGACGCCGCCCAGCCCTCTTTCTCGGCAGTCTTTTCTCTTTTCACTTTTCACTGTCGATCAATTCCCCCCATTTTCTCTCCTCTAGAGATTTTTTCCATCTTCGTAGCCTCGAGGACCCATGGTCCTTTCTTGATTCAACCGAACCATGACCACAAAAACCTTGGCAACGGCGCAGCAGGCCGTCTCTTGTGGTTCGGATCCGCGCGCCAGGCTCAATCGTGTGGTCGTCCGCCCGGCTGTGGCAGTTTCAGGCTGCACCCCAATCAAGGAATACTGCATGCAGTACTGCCGAATGCGGGGAACGAAAGCGGAGACCCGCCCAACCGCAACGGGATGGTGATCAGCGGTAACCCGGGCGCTTTCCGGGATTTCCTGTTTGGGAAGGTCAGATGACATCACGTGGTCGGTACCGTTGCAGGATTCGACGAGAAATGTGACGACGGTCAGCTACGGAGTACTCGTACTCCGTATGTCTCGGGGTGCTTATTATTTGTATGATCTGAGTAATCTGACTCCAAATCTGAGTAATCTAGTTGATTTCGGCAATGGGAATAGCTGTCTGATGTTTTTTTTTTTCCATCTCAGGTTTCAACTTTTATTCCCATTTTTAGTTTTTCACTTTTAGTTTTTGATTTTTGATTTTTGATTTTTGATTTTTGATTTTTCATCTATTTTTTTACTGAACTGCATTACTATCTTCCCTACTCGTACTCTTGTGGCTGCTATAAAGACTGTCCATCGCATGCGACACGCCCACGCCACACTGACAACTACTCAAACACCTTCTTCTCGCTGATCAGCTTCTCATACACGCCCATGTCGTGGCCGAAAATGAGACGCGCATTGAACAGCCGCTGCAGCCGGCGGATCATTGTGAGACTGTTGAACCAGGCGTTGTGGTCACGGGCCAGGCCGCCGTGGGGGTGGGCCAGCTCGTAGTTCTCCGACACGTGGAACTGGTCCGACGTCCAGATGAACGTGCCGTCGCGGGGGAGGTTGACCTGCATGATGCAGAGGCCCGGCGTGTGGCCGGGCGAGTGGTGCAGGATGATGCCCTGGAACAGGTCCAGGTGGGCATCGTTGAACGTGTTCCACTTGAGCCGGTCGAGGATCATGTAGTGGCTGAGGTACACGCCCAGGTCGGCGCCGGTGGCCACGGCCCAGCACGCGTGCTTGAACTCGTCTTCGTGCGTGTAGATGGGGACGTCTGTGTCGAGAAAGTGCTCCAGCCCGCCGGCGTGGTCGAGGTGGAGATGGCCGAGCACGACGGCCTTGACGTCCTTGATGTCGTTGCCCGTGGCCTTGATGGCCTCGGGCAGTCTGTTTTCCACGGTGTATTTGGTTCGCGGGAAGACGTCTGTCAGAGGGGCACCCCATTTCTGGCCCGTTAGTGATGTTTGGCAGTGCTCTCTATACATTCACGTGCAGAACGAACGCACCACTTCAATGTCCTCGGCACAGCCGGTCTCGTACAGAATGAGGCCGAAGCCGGGATACTCGATGAGCGCAGCAAGCAGCACGAGCTCGCGGCGCTTGCTCTCGGGGTGTTTGTTGCTGAGCGTGCTGGCATTGCCGCCACGGAGGATCCTGCTTCATTAGTATGTGGAATAGCACGCTGGAGGCATCATCACCGCGTGAGACCTACCAAGACTCGTCACACTCCAGCGTGCCCAGGTTGAGGATGTGCATCTTAGTGCCCTCGGGGCACTTGAACGCCGGCACCGCCGCATTTACAAGCAGAGACGTAATATCCGTAGTTGAGCTCATTGTCGACTGTTCATGAAAAAAGAGTGAGTGGTGGCATGGCTGTCGCCACATGAAGCTTTGCGGCTTATATATTTGGACAAGTACTCATCATGCTATCCATCATGCCATTTGTCCGCCACCCCTCATCTCCCCTCTTTTTTAAACGTGCATCGCCTGACAGCTCCCGCGGTAGCTGTCCTAGTGGAGGGGGTGATCCCCCGCATACTCGTACTCCGTACGCACCGAGCATACGGAGTATCTTTGAGGAGTAGCTGTAAACCGCATGCTGGCCGTTATTATTGCCGATTCGATAAAAGGATGGGAATGACTGGAAATAGGACTGTGCGGGATTGCGGAGGAGAACTAGCTTTTAAAGAAAACCATTCTATGATTGGACAGCTGGACGTGCTCAAGACTCCCTCGCGTCAAACGACGTTGGATCGGGACCTAGCGTTGCATCGGGAGGGGTTGGGTTTCATCGCCAGAGCGTGCAAGGCAACCCAGCGTGGCAGTCTCATCCTTCAGCGATCCTGCCATTGGGGTAGTGGAGAGTCGGCATTGGCGTTCCTTTTTGTTGTTTACTCCGTACGCATTCGTTTTTTTATTTGAAGCAAGCAATGGCAGGAATCAAAGTACTCCGTAGGCCTCGCCCCTATTGTCGTTTTTTATCGGTTTCTATTTGTTCGTCTATTTGGCCGTTGATTCTTTGGGTCGTTCTTTTCTGCTTATTCGACATAAGACATACGGAAGACAAACACATGGTCCGTGATGGACTCGTGATATTCAATCCCTGGACCCCCATTCTGAAGGATCGTACGGCCCGCCCGGTAGATGTTTGTCGACTTTGATATTCGTCCAAAATCCTTCGGTTCCACTACATATAGAGTGTAAGAGTACATTCATATCACAGTTCATAGCAATGCTCGCGAGCAAACAGGAACGTCATCACCACGCATCAAAAGATTTGAGAAATGAAATGAAATTGCAACTCCAAACTATCACAACTACTTATATACTATTTCAGCCAATTGAAATGTCAAATGTATGTACATGAAGAATTGAAAAAAAGGGTAGGACTAAGTGAATAGGCCCAGGGAAGGGGGGGGGAAGAGATGGTTCGAGGGATGGTCTCGACTTGTCAGCAGCCAAAAGGAAGAGCTGTTTACAGGTCCTTGGCAGCCCAGCCGACACGGGGAGAGTCGGAGCCGTCAAAGACGACAAAGGCAGCCTTGAGGGCGACATCACCAAAGATGTTGATGCCGACGTCCGAGCTGTCCTGCAGACCACCGAAGCAGGTGGAGCTGCCGTCGCTGACGGGGCCGTAGTTCATGTACTCGCTGGGGATGGTGATCTTGGAGCTGCCGACGCCAAAGGTGAAGGAGGGCGTGGTGGACGAGCAGGGGAAGACGTAGCCACCCTCGGAGGCGTCGTTGGACGAGCCCGTGACCTTGGCGTAGTAGGCCTCGACAATGGCGGTGTCGAGCAGCAGCAGGGTGGTGCCGGTGTCGGCAATGCCGGTGACGGGGGTGCTCTTGAAGGCGGCGCTGCCGATGGCGTAGCCGGTCGAGGTGAACTTCCAGTAGCCGGGGTCGGTGTCGACGTCGGCGTAGGCAATGGTGCCCGTGTACTTGTCCTCGTCAATGTAGCCAAAGTCGTAGGTGCCGGGGGCGTTGTGCTTCAGGTCGGCCGTGAAGACGGGCGAGTCCAGGTTGTCGAGGACGTTGTCAAAGAAGGTGTTGACGCTGTTGGGCTTGACCGAGTTGAGGCTGCTGAAGCCCATGCCAATGAGGCCGTCGCTGGAGCTGTCCTGGGTGAAGGACGCCGAGACGGTCTTGGCGGCCTCGACGGCCTGGCTGGACGCGACCACGCCGCCAACGGACACCTTGTCGGTGTAGACGGTGCCGCTCGAGGTGCTGTGGTCGCCGTACTTGATGGACCAGGTGCTGCCCGACATGACCTTGGAGGTGCTGCTCTTGGACGGCGTGTAGATGGTCTGGCCGTTGACCTGCGACTTGGGGGTCAGGCTGCTGAAGACCCAGAGGTCCGAGGAGCCCGTGTCCAGGTCCAGGTTGAGCACCTGGGCGGGGGTGCCGATGCTGACGGGGATCGTGTAAGCATCATCGGAGCTGTCGATGGGGGTGGTCACGGCGCTGCCGGTCTCGCGCTTGGTGACGATGCCAGTCTTGTTCTGGACGACCGCCTGGAGCTGCTCGGGCACGGGCTTGCCAAACTTGAGGTAGGTCTTGTACAGAGACAGAGGACCGTTGGGGCCGGCGTAGTTGGGCTTGCGGACCTGGTGAAGGGTCGTGGTGCCCACCTTGGGGTGGTTGACCTGAGTAGGCACAGCAGCGACGAGGCCAGCCAGGGTGGCAGCGGCCAGGAAGTTGGAGAGGGGAGCCATCTTGAGGGATGGAAAGTAATGAAGATGGCAAAGAAGAGGAGGCTGTTGAGCTGGCTGGAGAAGGCAGATGAGGATGAGAGGCTTGGGATGAAGAACTGGGAATTGGATTTGATCGAGGGAAGCAGCGGATATTTATAATCGATGACGAGATGAGATGATGGTCGACGTCTCTCTTTCCCTTTCTCTTCCCTGCCTCCTCTTTCCTCTCTCGTCTTTCCTACCCTCTCATCCCTCACTCCTCTTCCCTCCCCCCTCCCCCCTCCCCCCCCCCCATCACGGCAGCATGTTGTCACCGAAGCCGGTCGGCCTGCAAGCATGGGCCCAGACAGCCACCGCACATCCATCCACACGACCCATCGCATAAGCTACTAAGCACAAGATCGTATTGTGTTATCGAGCTAGCTTGGCGATCTCTGGCGACGTCCTGCCAAGAGAGGAAGCTCCTACAGGCCGTAGATCTCTCGCGCGATCGCGGGAACAGGGGGCGGTCGGGCGCAGACGGTCGAGATAGGCAGCTGGGCGCATAAGGAGAGCCGCAGTGGAGCACAGCTGCGCTAGTTGCAGGGCCGGCAGATGCAGAGGATGGACGAGTACTCGTCGACTTTCTTCCAGTCCGGACGTGCGCTGGCGTTTGCGTTCGCGGGGGGGGAAGGGAAGGGGGGGCCGTACGAGGCGCTGCTGGTGGACGGAGCGTCTTTCTGCGAAGGGCAGGTCCCTGGCTCGCGGGCTGCCAGACCTGCCGCCTTGGGCTAGTCGTTTGTTTACAATTACAACTAAATGAGTGTAGGGGGAGGACACGGGCCAGTCAGCATGCAGGACAGGCAGGACAGTCAGGGCAGGCAGAACGGGCAGGACCGACCAGGCGCAGGGACGCACTGGTCACATCACTCTTGCGTTGAAGTTCTTATCACGGGGGTAGCGTACGATTTTCGACCAGGTTATGTGGTTATGCTGGCGTGGTTGGCTCTTGCTTGCTGGCGTGCTTGCTTGCTATCACAGCTGGCAGTCCTTCCATCATAATCCTCCGACACAAGCGGCGGCCGACCTTCCAGTATTGGCATTGATGTGCCTGATCTTATTTCCCGAAAAAGCTACGAGTAGCCGCCACCACTCGCATAACTTGCCTGCCGACCACTCGTATTCACGTATTCACAAGCCAAATACGACGTACTCCGTACGGTGTGCCAGTAGTTCAGTTGCATTCTTCCGCGGAGCAAAGAGTGGAAAAAAGGCAGAGCAGGGGCAGTACGAGTTTAATGCGACGATGACGAGACTGCTCCAGAACAAAAGTAGAGTGCTTCCAGAATGGCAGTTGAGAGCCGTTACTGCGTCATTCGTTATCTGCAACGGGATGACAGGCTGGCATGGTTTGTTGTTGTGAGCAATGGAATCATGTAAGAAGAACGGCAAATCCGGGGTGAGCAATCATCTTCGTATTCGATAAGTAGATTATTGTTCTGTATCAGGGGCGAATGCAGTGGAATCATAGGATAAGCATATTCTTGAGACCAAATAAGCATAATCTATTCTGGGAGAGATACTAGTTAAGGAAGGAGTTGAGTTTGAATATTATTTTGATTTGAATAGCCAAAGCGGACAAATTAGAAAAATCAAGAAAAATCGGAACAAAATCGGAATAAAATCAAAATAAATCACAGAAATTCAGACGTAAATCTAAATAATTACTAAATATCTCATCATTTCTCTCAAAAGAACGTAAATAAACAAAATCAAAAGAAACATGATTCACAAATCAAACGACTCTTGAACAAACAA
Organism: Ophiostoma ips; assembly: GCA_019925475.1. NCBI lineage: Eukaryota > Fungi > Ascomycota > Sordariomycetes > Ophiostomatales > Ophiostomataceae > Ophiostoma > Ophiostoma ips. The sequence goes on from JADHKN010000107.1 coordinate 24,041, forward strand.
TTCGTCTGATCTAACTCTACAATTCTCACCACACAATTCTACCACAAGATAAGCTTTCTCGGCCGCATTACCGCATCCTACTCGTAAGTAAATCAACATGACGGCAGGCTTGGTATCGGCAATCACAAAGCCAAGTCGCGTATCAAGGCTTGTATTCCTCGTACACAGAGTACGGAGTACACCGCACACCGGGCGTGCCTACTGGCCCCCAACTGCCAGGGTCAGATCAGAAACACGGCCGCTACCGACATGTGAAGAGTGGGCCCAGCGCCCCCAATGACATGCCCGAGTACGCCAATAGCAGCTGCACATATAGACGTGAACGCATGTGGAAAATGGACGCTTTATCCCTTTACGAACTGGACAAAACAAAACGCACAGGCAGAGCAAGAGGCTGGCTTGACAAATCAACAAATCAAGCTCCGAATCCGACACCGCATCGATTATGAGATTATGAGAGGGTGAGAGAAGCTGCCAATCGAAGCGGGAGAAGTGGCTGAGCCGACAAGAATAGCCCGGCCCCTGTTCGGGCCACCCGTACTCGTCGACCGGCCGGACCAGGGGCAGAGCAGGATCACGATGGCTATGCAGGGCCAGGAACTAGCCCGCTAGCCGGCGAAGATCAGCACAGACACCGTCGAGCCCCGCGGAGTCCGACGGAGCCCTCGAGGACCCCTCGAGGACCCCTCGAATGGGGGCCGAGCATCTCCTCACTCCTCACTCCTCACTTACGAGTACTCGTACTCGTACTCTCCCACTACGAGTAGACCCCCTCATGTATACCACGTCGGCGGGGGAATCTCGTCGAGCAGGTAGTATCTGCCCTGCTCGCGGTTCTTGTACGCCACGGGGTCGTGCAACGTGTGCGTTCGCACGTCGCGCCAGAAGCGATCTAGCCCGACCTTGGCCGCCGTCGAGCGCGCACCCGTCACCTCGAACACGCCCGATGTCACGCGCAGGCTGGTGTCCGTGGCCACCACCTTGACGCTGGCCACCCACTCTGCGAGATCGCCGCGCTCCCTCGCGGTGAGCTGGGGCCGGTTGCCGGTGGCGTCAGCGCCAACGCCAACGACGTACTTGTTGTACAGCTGGGCGGCCTCGAGGTTGGCCCGGTCGGCCAGGGCGGTGGCGGCGCGGAGGTGGGCGAAAAAGTTGCCATAGGTCTGCAAGATGTAGAACTCGTCCTCGGCTTTTTCCTTGACCTATGCTGTTAGTTTTTTTTGGTTCTTTCAGGTTTGTTTTCTATTTTTCGAACAACGCATCATCAGACAACTTACATCGCCACCAAAAGGCCACGGCCGCGTGTGCTTGAGCGTGTAGTCCTTGGCAAACTCGAGCGCACCCCAGGCAATGCCAATGTAGAAATTGGCAAAGTTGAGCTGGATTCTACACACCACCGTTAGCACGCCACGAAATTCCACGCCACGCCATGCCACGCCACGCCACGCCACTACACACCCACTTACAGCGGCAGAAGAAGGCTCGGCAGCTGCGTGCCCAGGATGCTGGGATCGGGCTTCTTCGCCTTGGCATCCCAGCCAAGCGCGTCCGCCCACGGCACCGGCACGTCCTGGATCTGCACCGCGCCCGACTCGGTCAGGCGCAGGCCGACATTGTCCCAGTTGTGCTTGAACTGGATGCCGGGCTGGTTCGTCGGCACCAGCGCAAAGATGTGGTGGTCGGCCGTGCCGCCGCCGACGACGACGCCCTCGAGCACGGTCAGGTCCGAGATGACGCCGCCGGTGCTAAAGGTCTTGAGGCCGCGGAAGACGAGCCGGTCGTCGTGGGGGGTAATGGTCAGGTCATTGTCACGCGGGTTGACCGCGCCACCGATGTAGTAGTTGTTTGTCAGGATGTCTTTCTGGACGCGGTCGGCCTGTTCCGGGGACCCGACGATGTTGGCGATTGTCGACCAGATGAGATGATAGCCCAGCAGCATGCCAACCGACCTGCCATTTTTGTTAGTAGACCAGGGACGACAAAACCACCTACTCCGTAGTCACCTAATAGCAGCCAGTCAGACATACCCATCACCCTTCGCCGTCTCGCGGATGACGCGGAAAGCGACGTCCCACGACTGGCCACCGCCGCCGTATTTGGCAGGTCCCAGGACCTTGAGCAGGCCCGCGTGCTTGAGCAGAGCGACTTCCGCTTTGGGCGATCGAGGGGCCCTGTCGCGCGCGGCTGCATCCGTCCGGAGCACGCCCGCCACGTCCTTGGCTCGCTGGATCCACTGCGCCTCGTCTGAAGGCAGCGCAGACCACTTTGCCTGGTATGCGGCATAGACCGCAGGGTCTGAGCTTTCCGGGGCAGTGCTGGACATTATGCAAACGCCGGACGGAAATTGGGATGACTATGGTTATGCGAGTTTGGTCTGAACAAAACAATAATAGAATTTCAAAATACATTTTTTATTTTCCAACACTGTCAATCGCGTTTTATAGAGCTTTAGAGAGCACGCTGATGGAAGCGATATGGCGCTATTGATCACGACTGTCGATGGCGGCAGCTGCAGGATCGTCCCTTGCCTTTGACGACAGAATGGCAAAAGGCTCGGCTTCGGGCCCGGGCCCGGGTCAAGGGGACACGGTGGTGTGTGCCGATGCCAGCCAAGGCGCAGAAGGACGGCAGTATCTCTATGCGATGCTTCAGCGGTTGTGTGCGATTGGATGCGAGTCGACGCAGCGCTGATGGCGTGATGGGCTAGTTGCGCCTTGCTGGATTGTCGTCGGCAATGGCGAATGGTGCAATCGAACGGCGAAAAGGTACACTACACTACGATCTTGCTCTGGCCGAGTTATGAACGGATGCATGCGCTGTGTTTCTTTGGCCACGTTTGTTGGTCATCGAGAACTAAAAAACCACAATGGCATCAGGACAGGAGAGCATCGCGCCCGGAAAAGGGCCAAAGAAACTCATCCTCAATGCCTTTGTCGAGTCGTGCAGCGGTCATCAGTCCCCCGGCCTGTGGCGGCACCCGCAGGACGAGTCGTGGAAATTCAACAGCATCCAGCACTGGGTAGACCTGGCACAGATGCTGGAAAAGGCCAGATTCCACGGCATTTTCATTGCCGATGTCCTGGTGGGTAGCTTCTCATGATGCGTCGGTGTCTAAGCCACAGAACGTCTGACTGTAATGAAGGGCTCATACGACGTTTACAAAGGACCAAGAAACCCAGGCCCGGCCATCGTCTCCGGCGCGCAGTGGCCGGTTAACGAGCCGCTGGCGACGGTGCCCGCCATGGCGGCCGCCACCAAGAACATTGGCTTCGGCGTGACCGTGGCCACCACGTACGAGCAGCCGTACCACCTGGCGCGCCGCCTGAGCACCGTGGACCATCTCACCGGTGGCCGGCTGGGCTGGAACATTGTCACGGGCTACCTGGACTCGGCGGCGCGGAACCTCGGCCACACGGAGCAGCCGAGCCACGACGAGCGATATGCCATTGCCGAGGAGTATGTGGACGTCACATACAAGCTATGGTGAGCAGGCATTGTTTGATAAAAGCTACTTTATTATAATTACGCACGTCTGACAGATAGGCAATCATCGTGGAGAGACGACGCCGTCAAGCTCGACCGCGAAAAGGGCATCTATACAGACCCGGCCCTCGTCCGGGAGATCAACCACCAGGGCAAGTACTACACGGTGCCCGGGCCGCACATCTGCCAGCCGTCGCCCCAGCGCACGCCCGTCATCATGCAGGCGGGCACGTCCAAGGCCGGCCAGAGCTTCGCCGCGAAACACGCCGAGGCCGTCTTTGTGGCCGGGCATAGCCCGTCGGTGGTCCGGGCGAACGTGGCCGCGATCCGCCGGGCCGCGCAGGACGAGTTCGGCCGCGACCCGAGCGCGATCAAGTTCCTGGCGCTGCTCTGCCCCGTCCTCGCCGCGACGCAGGAGGCGGCCGAGGCCAAGTATAGCGAGCTGCTCCGGTACGGCTCCGACGACGGCGCGCTGGCTCTCTTTGGCGGGTGGACCGGCATCGACCTCGCGACGTACGCCGACGACGAGGAGCTGCGCTACGTCGAGTCTAACGCCATCCGGTCGGCCGTCGCGTCGTGGTCCAGGGCGCTGCCGGGCATTCCGAAATGGACCAAGCACACGGTCGCGAACCACATCAAGATCGGCGGGCTCGGCGCCACCGTCGTCGGCACGCCGGAGCGCGTCGCCGACGAGATGGAGCGGTGGGTGGCCGAGGCGGACGTGGACGGGTTCAACCTTGCGTATGCGCTGTTCCCGGGGTCGTTTGCGGACATTATCGAGCATCTGCTGCCCGTGCTGCGGCAGAGGGGTCTATTCTGGGACGACTATACGGTGGACGGCGGGACCTACCGCGAAAACCTGACGGGCCAGCGCGGGCAGTCGTATCCACGGGCAGATCATCCGGCCGCGCGATATCACTGGCGGGCTGAGTAGGAATTGCCGCTGTCATTCGATCTACGAATTAGGCGATATACATCCGACGGGCCATAGATGAATGCTTCCGAACATCTAGTCCTGATGGTTCCGAAATTGGCTTACACTTGTGCGCTAAGATGGTTGGTTACATTTTATCTTTTTATCTTTTTATTTTTCATCTTTTTATCTTATTGATCTTATTATCTCATTGCTGTCATTTATCATTATTATCATCATCGTCACTACTCGCTGACCTTGAGCACGGCACGTCCTGCAAGCTTGCCCGACACCATCAGATCGATAAACTTGTCGACTTCGGCAAGGGTGCCCTTTGTCAGGATGGGGTGCACCAGGCCACGGGCGGTGAAGTCGAGCGCCTCGTTGACGTCCTGCTGGGTGCCGACGGCACTTCCGACAATGTTTAGTTGCTATGCTGTTAGCTTAAATCATAGTAGAAGAGAAAGGGAGACAGGATACGTACGCGGAGAGCCACAACCATGGGCGGCGCGCCCGCAAGGACTTTGGGGTCGCCGGGGAGCCCGATGGCCACCATGGTGCCGCCGCTGCGCAGCAGGAGGGGCGCGGCGGCGTAGCTTGCTGCCACGGCCGCAAAGACAATGGCGCCGTGCGCGCCCAGGCCGTCGGTGAGGTCCAGCACGGCCTTGGTCAGGTCCTTGGTCGTGACGACATCGAGGTACGCCTCGGCCCCCAGCTTCAGGCACAGGTCGCGCTTGGCGTCGCCGGCATCAATGGCAATGACGCGCATGCCCAGGGCCTTGCCGTACTGCACGCCGAGATGGCCCAGGCCGCCGCCGGCGCCGAGAATGGCCAGCCACTGACCGGGCCGCACGTTGGCGCGCCGGCAGGCCTTGTAGGCCGTGACGCCGCCGCACATGATGGGCCCAGCCTCCTCGTCCGTCACCTTGTCAGGGATGTGCGTGGCGTAGGCCGCCGACGTGACGCAGTACTCCTGGAAGGTGCCGGCGACGCTGAAGCCCGAGTTGCTCTGGTGCAGGCACAGCACCTCGCCGCCCTGGTAGGCCTCGGTGCAGAAGTGGCATGTGCCGCAGACGGCCGTGATCCACTTGATGCCGGCGCGGTCGCCGATCTTCCAGTTGCCCAGCTTCTCGGCGCCCGGGCCCAGCGCCACGACGTGGCCGACGCCCTCGTGGCCGACGACGCCGTGGGTCGTGTCCTTCATGGCCACGCCGTAGGGCGTCCACTCGTCAAAGAGCAGCGACTTGTCACTGGCGCAGAGGCCTGTCCACGTGATCTTGACGAGGATCTCGCCGGGGCCCGGCGTCGGGACGGGGATGGTCTTGATGGGCGCCTTGGCCGCGTGGCCGCTGCCCTCCTTGACGGCGGCGCGCTGCTGCTTGGGGATGGTCTGCGTGGCAGACATTTTGGCTGTTTTGAGGGGATAGTTGATGCGGTTTTACTAGGGGAAGGGTGTACGTTGCAGGAAATGCCGTTGACTACTATATTGTGATACCTGGAAATAACAGCCATATTTATAGGCAGTAGTCTTCCCCGCATCCAGGCCAGTGCCGTTGCCCTCGAGCTGGCTGTTTCGGAGACACACTGGCGATGGGAAACGCGGGGAAGCTGAGCTCTCCTCGCACGGGGCAGACGCGTCCAGGTCACCAGAGCTAGCATGGGGAAACGGGTCAAAGACCCACGGTTCGTCCAGAAAGACGCGGGGAAACAACAATGAGCCATGCTAGTTGATGAGGGAAACAACATGTGCACATCCCCTGGTCGGGCGAGCGGCGGCATCCTGCCACCCCTCTCTCTTGGCCTTTGAATACTCCGTATTAACTCGGCCCGTGGCTATTCATCCCTCGCAGGCAGATGGAAGACAGTGCAGAGGATGCAGAGGTGCCAAGTAGCAGCCAGCAGCAGCCAGCAGCAGCGGTCCTTTCTCCGCATATCAGGTTCTTTAGGGATAGCGGCTGCTCGTGAGACAAGCTGAACACTGCCTGACGTTGATCGCAGAAGGACAGCAGCACGAGTCAGTGGGACCGTGGGGTTCGTTGACGAGTCAGAGAGCTCATGATGAGCTGGGAGGGGAAGATGCGTCGCGTGGTGCAGTCGCTGCTGTTTGTCTTGGCCTGCAGTTCTTGTGTTCGTAAATCAGCCAATTATCAGGTAGACAACAACTTTGAGAGCAAGCAACTGAAACTAGTTGATTACTGCAGGGCTGAAGCTAGATGTACCTGATTAAAAGCAACTGTGGCGGAAGAGCTGCACAAATTACAAAAAAGGAGAGAAAAAAAAGAAGAAAGAAAGAAAGAAATCACAGTTTTCAAATATTAAAAAACGACTTTTACAAAAAAAATCTCAAAGTGAAGACAAAAAAATGTTGCGTTGCCCGCACATGGGATCGAACCATGGACCTCGGCATTACGAGTGCCGCGCTCTACCACTGAGCTATACGGGCCTGTTTGTTGTATGGTAGACCGCTGTTCTAGTGGTCTCATACCAGCACACTCACTGACCATCCCTAGCCAAATGCTACCACTTTTGAAAACTGTGCATCACTTGGGATAGCAGACTCCATACAGTTTTGCCACCAGTGAAAAGAATAGTCCATTTTTCAAAGCTTCAAAATAATCAGATCAGCGAAACAATGCACACCCACGACTGACTCGAAACACCACTGGAGAGCATACGATAAAGCCCAAGCTGATGGCTGGTTATCGTCGGGCTTGAATTACTTGAGGTGATCTGACTCGCTCACTCCTTCAAGACTCCCTCCATACACTGGATTGACCTTTCTGTAGGCGATGCTGACTACGATGCTGATTACCATAACTGCAGATAGCTTTAAAACGGCTGACGGTCCTAGAATCAAACTACGCCCGACAACGAGTGGCTGAACGGAAATAAAATCTTCAGCTACTGTTTGCTCATTAGTCGAGATCCGGTAGACTAGCACGCGGCAACATACAGCAGCAAGGTGGGTAAGAATTCATATTATGGGCTATCGTCTGCGCAGAGCACGCGTGATAGCAACGAGCATACTCATAAGAATGATAATAATAACAACAGCTGATGATCGTGGGCCTTGACTAACCACGGTACTTGAGCCAGCGCAGCTAACTAGTCGGTGCAATCTGAGAGGCGTCGAGCCCAGTCCCATCGGCTGGAGCGGTCTTTTTCTTTCTCGGCTTCTTTACGCGCGCAGAAGAGGGTTTCGCACTTCCACTGCTGGCTTGTGGCTGTTCTCCTGTGTTGTTGGTGTTGTCGCCGCCTGGTGGTGCGTCATCCATAGGTGCATCCTGTGGTGCGTCCTGTGCCGGCTGCTCGGTTGACCCCCGCCCGTTGGTCTCAACATACGTGCTGACCTCTTCGTCCGACACGCCCTTCGCGGCAAGCAGGCGTCGGAGGCACTTGTTCTCCAGAGTGATCAGCCGCGCCGATGCATGCAGCGCCAGAGTTGCGAGGATGCCATCGCGCTGGTACTTTTCCAGTCGCTGGCGCAGCTCGTCTGCCGTCTCTCTTGGGAACAAGCGGCCACTTTGTGGGCCTACGCGCTGTATTGGCTTGCCCTCTGGCGTGTTGGTGTTCTAGCAAGTTAGTCTCGGCCTTTTTCTTGTGCCACAGAACGACTACGACTATAAACATACCCTGCTAGGCGTCGTGGGTGGTACTGTCGGTGTCGCTGCAGGAGTAGATCCATCTTCTTCGCGTGGCTGCTGCTGCTGCTGCTGTTGCTCGGCAGGGGCGCCCTCTTCATTGCTTTGCTGCCCCTTGTCCTTGTTGTCGGGTGTCTTTTGCTCCGATGTCGCGTACTTGTAGCGATGCAGGAACCGCGTCGCCCACAACGGCCCAACCGGCGCAAACGCCTCGGATCCGCCCCGGGCGAGCAGGATTGCATTGGCGGCATCGGAGAGGAAGTGCTTCCGCGCAGCGAGCGATGTCAGCTCCGACTGTTCAATGTACCGGCACATGGCCGCCTCCTCGGCCTCGGTGAGCCGGCGCTGCGAGGATTTCCGGTCATAGCGCGAGGCGGCGCCCGCGAGCCGCCGCGAGAGCGTATGCCGGGAGACACCATACTCCCGGGCGACCGAGGCCTGCGTGCGCGAGGGGTCGGCGCGATGGGCAGCAATGGCCAGCTGCATCTGGTGCTCCAGCATCTGTTGGTCCATCCCGAATAGCGATCGATGGGGTCTGCCGTATGGTGATGGCGTGATGCACACCTTTGGCAGTGATGCACACCTTTGGCGGTGATGCACATTTTCGCGTTCCAATTAAACAATTAAAGTGGGACATCACGTGACTTTGTGTCTCTTATCAAATGAATGCCATACATGTACTGCGAGGTGCGATCACGTATTGTTTTGATCCTGTCATTGCACTGGCACAAATGAACTGGATCCTGTGTGGTAGTCGCGGGGGACGTTTAAAAGGAATGAAGGAAGCAGGGTTTTTAGAGGACTACGAGTAGATTGGTGTTTTCTACGGAGTACGGAGAACGATGCGTATTTACTTATCAGCGTACTGCGACTATATATGTCACGTGACACTCCCGAGCACTTTGCGGCTCCGAAACGAATAGCATCAGACGGCAACTAAGCTTCAGCCCTGTCAGATTTAATCTTACCATCTATTGTATTGGATCTAGTGCTGACGGCGTGCTTGTCTACTCGTACGACGTAACACGGACTACGAGTAGATAGTGCACCGGGGGTCGACGTGCGTAAGCCCATCGACACAGCTAGACCTACTTTATTACCGATGTAAGGAGTAATCTTACACTTGCTTAAATCCGTTGTTGCATCAGGTGCTTCTACGGAGTACCGAAGAGGCCCTTAAGTCCCACGGAGTACTCTCCCTCTTGCATCCTCATAAACTGCATAGGGCTTGCTTCTCTCGACCACCTCCTCCTCCCACCTTCTTCTTTCTTTTCTTTTTTTCTTCCTTTTTCGCCTTCCTTTTTGCATCCTTGCACAAAATAAGACAAATCTCACTCCTAATGTGCCAATAGGGGGTATGAGGCTGCGAATGTCCCTACGGAGTACGTTGTTTATTTTTTTCCACTGCTGACATCGCCGGCTCTCCCTGGACCCTGTCTCCCTCCAGCCTCACTAAAATAGTTTGCATGCATGTACTCCGTACTGACGCACAATAAAAATCCATACTCGTATACGATACCAATCATATTCCGCTGAAAACGCCTTGCCATGTTACGAGTAATTAAAGACGCTACAGCAGCATTATTCTACTCTTACTCTGTACGAGTAGGAGTCTGCCAGACTATTGGCCATAATCACCGCTGATGCCCCCCTGTTCTTTTTTTTTTTCTTTTCCCTTCATATTCGTAGCATATATCTCTCTATCTGCCTTCCATTCTTCTCATCGTCGTCATGTCTCTTCTTGTCGCTCACAAACCACGACGATCTCTCCCCCCACCGCCACAACAATGCTTCGGTCATGCTTGCTCGTTGCCACCATGCTGGCAAGCGTCACAGCAACAAAGTGCTACACCTACGACGGCGTAGTCAGGGACTCTTGGTTTTCTTGTAACCCCGACGCCGATGTTGCGCCCTGCTGTAGTAGCAACGACTACTGCCTGAGCAACGGGCTCTGCCTCGACGCCGGCGACGACAACTACTACACGCAGCAAGGGTGCACCAGCCAGTCGTGGGAGTCGCCATGCAACTGGTACTGCGAGACAGATGGCAGCGATGGGGGCCTGTTTGGCAACTATTCGCACTTGTGGCTGTGCCCAAACAATGCGAACCCATACTGCTGCGGCTCGTCCGCGGACTGCTGCGATACCGCCGCTACATCGACCGCGGCGCAGCTCAAGATCCCGAATTTCACATCGGCCTTCCACCCACCAGGAGCATCTACATCATCCAGCGTGACGGCAGCAGCAACGACCACGTCCACCGTGACGACGACGGTCACAACAACCGCCTTTGCAACAGCAACCAATTCCGGATCATCCAGCAATAGCGATGACGACAACGACAAAAAGAACAGCGTCAAGCTGGGCGTCGGCGTCGGCATTCCTGTCGGCATTGTCTGTTCCGCCGCTGCGCTGGCGGCTGGCTTTTTCTGGGGCCGCCACGCTGCCCGCACGCAGCAGAGCCACAGCGTGGAAAAGGCCAGCCCACCCGGATACGAGCTTCCGCCAGGAAACGCGGTCGCTTACGGTGGACAGCCCTCGCCTTTGATGTATGCACCACAGGAACTGGCGGGGAACCACGTGCATATGAAATGAGAGGTCGAGATGGAGTCATCGGTGGCAGTGGACGGTTGAGGGCGAATATAATCAGATGAAGAAAGCCAGTCTTTAATACCTAATACCATTTGCAGTTTACTTTACTAGATCCACCCGTGTCTCCTCGCCTGGGTGTCAAGTCGTCGTCTATTTATTGTCTCTATTTATCTACTACTTTACCACTACTCTAATCTATCCTGCCCGTAGTACCGTAGCCCAACCTTGTCGCCTTCCTTGAGCCCTCGCCCATAGATGTCATACACGTCCCCCGGGTAGAGGTCGACGCCATTGTCGTCCCATTCCACCGTCCGGCTCTCGTCCTTCATGTACACCACAACGCCCTTGACTGGCACGCTTGCCGACAGCCGGAGTATCTCGTCGAACACGCGCACCTGGATGTTGGGCGACCTGGCCAGATGCACGTACTTGAGGGGCTGCGGCCAGTCGGAGGCCCGCGCAACAACAACGCCACGGTCTCCTACTACGCGGCGCACAATTGCTTGCACGGCGGTGGTCTGCTGGACCGCGAGGTCGGCCAGCAGCTCGGTGGCCTGGTTGCGCGGGAGGCGCCCACCGTCGGGCGCGAGCTGCGTCTTCTCGTCGAGAAGCGTGCCGGTCGCAATGTCAAACAGCCGCAGCTCGACGGTCACGTGCTGGTCCATGTCGGTGGCGTTGGCCGCCCATAGATCCAGGACGTACGTCTTGTCCGCGAGGTCATGGGGCGCGCCCAGCACCGGCGGCGGCGGTTCCTTACATTTCTTGAGCTCGGGTGTCGTGCGCAGCATGCCCAGGGTCAGTTGGGCCGAATGGCGCTTGACGGCGTAGTACGCCAGCTTGCGGTCGCCGTAGAAATCCACCAGGGACCAGCTGGCGCCCGGCCAGCAGTCGTTGGCCTGCCAGACGAGGTGGCCGCCGCAGTACGCGCGGCCGGGGCCCTGCCACTGGCGGCGGAAGCTGCTGACGGCGAAGCTCAGGCACTCGGCCTGGACCAGCTGCGTGGCATAGACCCAGCTGGCCAGGTCCAGGGACGTGACGCGGACGTTTTCGAGCACGTACAGGGCCAGGCGGCGCTCGGCGCCCTGGGCCTTGGTGTGGTGGTCCATGAGGGCGCTCTGCGGGTAGCGCTGACCGGGGTCGGTGATGCAGCGCCGCAGGGTGCGCGCGGACGGCAGGGCGAGCATGCCGTACTCGGACACAAAGCGGCCGTCCAGCTTGTCCCAGATCTGGTACCGTTCCTGCGTGCCGTGCCAGACGTTCCACTGGTGGATGTCGCCGACGGTGCGGTCGTCTGTGTTCTTGCCGCCCCAGGGCGAGCCCGGGTGGTAGCTGGTGCCAGGGGCCAAGTCGGCCAGGACGGCGGGCAGGTACGTCTCGTAGATGGTGCGCGCCGGGAAGTTGGTGCGTGTCCAGTCGCCGTCGCCGCCGCCGTCGCTGCCCTGCGTGTCGCTCGGGTCCCAGTCCAGCTTGAGCATCTCGGCCGCCACATAGTCCTCGTTGTTGCCGGCGTAGACGACAATGGAGCAGAACTGCCGCAGACGCTTGACCTGGTCGGCGGCCTCCTTCTTGACGCTGGCGGCAAACGCGGCGTGGCACGGGTAGACGCCGCAGGCAAACATGAAATCCTGCCACACCAGGATGCCGCGGCGGTCGCAGGCCCTGTAAAAGGCATCGCTCTCGTACACGCCGCCGCCCCAGACGCGCAGCATGTTCTGGTTGCCCTGGAAGCACGTCTCGACGTCCCGTTCGTAGTCCCTGTCCGTCGAGGCGGTCAGAAGGGCGTGCCGCGGGATCCAGTTGGACCCGGACACGAAGAGGGGCCGGTTGTTGATCTCGAAAAAAAAACTCGTTCCGGGGGCGTCCCGCAGCGGCTCCTGCACGAGGCGCGCGCGGCGCATGCCCACCTCGGTGGCGACGGTGTGCAGCGGCACGCCCGCCGTCGCCGTCGCCTCGTCCACCACCTGGAGCACGACCGAATAAAACGCCTGGGGCCCGCAGCGGGCGGGCCACCACAGCGCGGGGCGGTCGATGTGGAAGGACACTTTTCCGCACGTGTCGGTCGCTGCCAGCTGGCACGAAGCCTCGAGCACCACCACGTCTTCTTCTTGGCGCGGGGACTTGACGGTGACGTGGACCGCGACGGCCTGCTGCAGCGCGGCCGACCACGCGACGTCCAGGGTGGCCTGCTGGAGGTCGGCGGCGACGGTGGCCTGCGGGAACACGTCGTAGAGCATGGCGCGGTAGGACTCGAGGCGGATCGCGCGGTAGGGCCCGCAGGTGAGCAGGATGGGGCCCCAGTCCCAGCCGTAGTGGTACTGCGCCTTGCGCACGTAGACGCGCGAGCGGTCGCCGTTGGAGGCAAAGCGCTCGCCCATGCGCGCCTGCAGGGCCCGGCCCTCGCGGTACGCGCTGCGGAACACGATGCGCAGGACGTTGGTGCCGGCCGTGACGTGGTTGTTGTTGGCGATGATGGGCACGCGGTGGCGGTGGAACATGTTGGACGACTCCAGCAGGACGTGGTCGTTGAGCAGCACGGTGGCAAAGGTGTCGAGGCCCTCAAAGACCAGGTCGTGCCGCCGCGTGTCGCCGGCGGCCACGACAAAGTCGCACGCGTACTCCCAGTCAACCTCGCCCACCCACTGGACGTGCTTCTCGTTGTCGTCCAGGAACGGGTCGGGGATGCGCTTGGCGTCGAGCAGGTCTGTGAAGATTTCCGTCACGGGTTTGTTGTGTGCACAGCTCGTCCAGTCTTCTTGAGCGTCGGCGTCGGCGTGGTGCTGGCGCCAGCGCCACCCGGCGAGGGTCTTGGACTGGAACACACCATCATGGGGGCTGCTATGGACGTCAATAATTGCTTGTAGGTAGGCAGAACAGAACAATAATTGCTTGTAGGTGAGGCAGAACACAACAGGCATAAAAAGCAGCTAGACTGACGGGTCTTGTTCGGCGGCATCAGCCGGTGGTGGTGCGGACGATACGGTGGCCATGGCAAGGAGCTTAGCGATGGCGATTCAGGTAGACGGCCGGCATGGGGACGTTGGAGGGCAGCCTCTTTATGGTAATTTGAGCTTGATTTATTCTCAGATATTCTCAGATTATTCTTAAGTCTTTTCTTACGTTGTATCTATGAATATTGACTTAACAGCTCGGAACGCCGGCCTACCGGAAACGCTCACAAAAGGACGACCGCCCCCGATGCTTTTCCCGCTGTCATGCACAAGTCGTCGACGCCGTCTGACCTCTTCCAGACTGCTCCAGTGGATGCAAGCTCCAGCGGAGGCCCAACGCTGTCCCGTTGCGCTTGGCTGCTACAGGTTAGCCTGGGCAATCCCCCGGCCGGGGAGGAAGGGGGGAGGGAAGGGACAGGGAGGGGACAGGGAGGGGACAGGGAGGGGACAGGGAGGGGGGGAAGGGCGTGCCTATTGCCTTGAACGCCTTAAAAGGGCCAGAGCCGCGCGAGCTGCATGGCAGAAAAAGCCGACGTTCCTGCCGCGCCCCTCCCAGTTTTTCCGACGTTCTGCCCGTTAATCTTATCTACGACGCACTCCGTACCACCATGTTCAAGGCCTGCGACTACTGCCGCCACCGCAAGAAGCGCTGCAGGACGACGCTGCATTCGGCGCGGTGCTCCGAGTGCGACCATCTGGACCTGCCGTGCGAGTTCAGCCCGCGCGTGCCCAGCCTGAAGCGGCGGCAGACGTCGCGCCAGGTGGTGGCACGGCTCGGCATTGGCGGCAGCGGCAGCGTCGGTGTCGGCGCTGGCGTCGAACGTGAGACATGGCTAAAGACAGCGGTCCACGATGGCGACTGCCAGGTCCGCATTGAGGAGCTCAGCGGCATGATCGACAAGGCCCTACTGCTGCCTCGCAGCGACAACGACGCGGACGACAACGACAGCGGCGGCGGCGGGTCTGCGGCCACGCTGGACGAGCTCTACCAGCGCCACGTGCAGCCGTTTCTGCCATTCTTGCCCGACGGCCTGCTGGCGCGTGTCGTGCCGGGCGCCGGCAGCATCCTCGAGGACTGCGTGCACATTGCCTGTGCGCTGTTGTCGTTTCGGAACGCCGTCGTCCTGCGCCCATCGACGGCCGCCGTGGAGGCGAAGCTGCTGCAGCGGTGTCTGACGCTGTCGGATGCCGCCGGCGCGCTGCTGCTGATGCCTTGTCTTTGTCTTGACACTGTAGTAGTTGACAGGGTAGGTCTTCTCTCTTTTTTTTTTTCTTTTTTTTTCTCAAGCATTAGTCCAAGGAGAGCTGACTGCCTAACTACCAGGTATTCGCATGCGTCGAGGCAGAACATGCGCGCGGCTCGGTCCCGCTGCCCGTCCTGGCCGGCGTGCTCAGCTGCCACGCATGGCGCCAGCTCATCGACGTGCCGTGTCAGCCCGTGCATCTGCCGCCCGACGCCCTGCCGCGCTACACCGCGTCCCTCGACAACACGTCCTTTGCGCACCACTACCTGCTGCTTGCTGACCTGGCGCTCCGGTTCGGCCACCAACGTGCTACTGCTGCCGCTGCCGCCGGCCTCGGGCCCTCGTCGCGCGAGACGCAGCTGGCCTGGGCGCGCCTCGAGTACGACTGCCTGCTGTGGCAGATCCGGCTGCCGTCGCAGTTCCTGGACCTGCGCGACGAGCTGCCGGCCACGGCCGAGTCGCTCGTCCTGCACAGCCTGTCCAACCTGCTGCTGCTGTCGCTCTACGGCCATGTGCTCTTGCAGCCGCCCAACACCCTGGGCACCCTGCTGGCGCTGCGTCCCGTGCCCGGCGTGCTGCACTTTATGTGTGCGCTGGCGCGCAGCGTGTTCATCTGCCCGCGCGCCATCGTCGAGCGCTGGGCCATCGTCGTCGACATCCAGGCCGTGGCGGCGCACACGATGCTGCGGCTGTGGCGCGAGACGCAGTTTGAAAACTGCCGCGCCATCATGAACCTGTGGTGGCACGACGCGGGCGGCGCGGGCGGCGCGGGCGGCGCGGGCAGCGCAGGCAACGCGGGCGACCGCTACCGGTTCCTGGCCCAGCAGGTGCGCGCCGAGACGGGGCCGGGGCCGTGGCGGGTCGACGGCATCGACGGGTACTCTGTGTTCTGGACGTTTCGCGACCTGCGCACGCTGACGCTGGAGATGATTTGCGGCCGGGATTTGGGCACATGGTGTGATGCGTGATGATGATCTTTCAGCCCATTATATGATGATTATGACAAAGTTACTGGGATATTTCTTGCATTTGAAGATTGCATATCACTGAAATATCCCTCGCTGCCCCAGCTCAAACGTTGCCGTCGCTACGCCCAGCTGGCTGTCAGCTTGCCCGAAATACAGAAATCACCTCCCACGGAACTGCACCGGCCGTGATCAGCGGTGGCGATGCTATATATTCGCCCGGTCTAGGCCGTTCCCGCTGCCAGCCATGTGCTAACGGTCCGGGAAAGGTCTCTGGCGTCGGAAAATACGTCGGGACGTCGGAGAGGGCAGTGTCTCCACAAATATTGACGCCCTTGACGCGGGGAAAGTGGGGTATCATGGAGGAGATGTGGGGAAGGCGGCGGAGCTTTATTGGAAGAAAGTAGCTAGCGCTAGATAGGACTAGTGCGAATTATATATCCGTAGATAGGCCGGCAGTACGTTATTAGTGAGTCGGGAAAAGCGTCGGGTCGGGATATATGAATAAAATAGGCGAAATGTAGTCGAGATCGATATAAAATTATAAAAATTATGAGTAAAAAGGAAGAATGATAATCTGGGGAACAGGATACAACAACGCAGAGACACGGCCGTGGTCATCATCATCGGCCTTGAGCATAAATACCACGCTGCTCGTCATCTCGTCGTCTCGCCATCTCGTCGTCCATCATGCCAACATCTGGTCGTCTCTCTCTCACTCCTCGCCGCAGCCTCTTCTATACGCTGCTGAGTTGGTGATACTCGTACTCATACATCCGTTTATATCCAACCCCCCCCCCCCACTACCAAAAAGATGCCCGTCGACAAGGTGTCGGATGGCTCCGACCACGTAGAGAAACCCACCGTCACCGTCATCGACGTCCTCCGAGACCACACCGGCATCGCCGCCCTCGACGTCGTGCGCCGCGCCGAGCCCGTCGACAAGCTCAGCAAACGCATGCTGCAGATGTACTGCATCTGCGGCATCATGTTCCTCGGCTCCACCATGGGCGGCTTCGACGGCTCGCTCATGGGCAACCTGCTCGACCTGCCCGCCTTCCAGCGCCAGTTCGGCGCGTCCATTGTCGGCTCCAAGACGGGCCTCATCTCCAGCATGTACTCCATCGGCTCCGTCAGCGCGCTGCCCTTTGTAGGGCCCTGCACCGACACCTGGGGCCGCCGCGTCGGCGTGGCCGTCGGCGCCGCCTTTGTCATCCTGGGCGCCATTGTCCAGGGCACGTCGCACCGCCTGCCGCAGTACCTGGGCGGCCGCTTCTTCCTGGGCTTTGGCGGCATGATCGCCAACGCCGCCGCGCCGTCCTATGTCGTCGAGTTTGCCCACCCGGCCCACCGCGGCGTCATCACCGGCCTCTACAACTGCTGCTACTTTCTCGGCTCCATCCTGGCCGCCGCCACCCTGCGCGGCTGCGTCCACTACACCAGGGGCAATGCCTCGTGGCTGATCCCCACGTGGGTGCAGATTATATTTCCGGGCATCCTGCTCGTTGCCACCGCCTGCAGCGTCCTCCCCGAGTCGCCGCGCTGGCTCTACGTCCACGGCCAGCCCGACCGGTGCCGCGCCATCCTCGTCAAGTACCACGGCAACGACAACCCGCAGTCGCTGTACGTGCAGCTGCAGATGCGCGAGTTTGCCGACGAGCTCGCGCTCGACGGCGCCGACAAGCGCTGGTGGGACTACCGCGTGCTGTTCGACTCGCGCGCCCGCGCCTACCGCGCCGTCCTGTGCGCCGCCGCCGTGTCTGCCTTTAGCCAGTGGACCGGCCAGAGCGGCGTGTCGTATTTCCTGCCGGGCATGCTGGCGACGTCGGGCGTCCGCGACACCACCACCGTGCTCAACATCAACCTCGGCATCGCCCTGGCCAGCGGCGCCGCCGCCTGCTGGGGCGCCAGCCGCGTCGACCGCTTCGGCCGCCGCAAGATGCTCATCACGTGCTGCGTCGTGCTGGCGCTGCTCTGGGGCGGCATGCTCGGCGGCACGGGCGCGTATGCGACGGTTGGCAACAAAGCGTCAGCACGCGTGTCCATTGCGTTCATCTTTTTAATTGCCGTCGTCTTCTCGGCCGTCTACACGCCCTTCCAGGCCCTGTACCCCGTCGAGGTGCTGTCGTACGAGCAGCGCGCCAAGGGCATGGCCTTCCAGAACATGGCCGGCAACGCGGCGTCGCTCGTCAACCAGTTTGCGCTGCCCATTGCGCTCGAGAAGATCTCGTGGAAGACGTACTTCATCTACCTGGGCACGTGCTCCGCCATGGCCGTCTACTACTACGTGGTCATGGTGGAAACGCGCGGCCACACGCTCGAGGAGCTCAACGCCATCTTCCAGGCCCGCAACCCGCGCCGGGCGTCGCTGGCGGCCACGGCGGGCGTCGAGGACGTTGTGGACGAGGTGCGGGGGCGGTAGTTCTTAGCATACGGAGTATCTATGATTTCTTGCAGGGCAGCAACGCATGTGCATAAATCGAGCCGTAGTAACATTACATCCTCATTATCCTATTATCCTATTATCCTAGAAACCTATCAACGCTATCCGTGCCCATCCAACGCCGAGGCCTGTCTATAACATGTCCATCTCGTCCTCCAGCTCGTCCTCCTCCCTACCACCGCCTCCGCCCGGCCGCTGTCGCCGCTGCTCGTCCATCTGGTCCTGCCGCCGCCGCCCCATGTCCCGCAGGAACTCGTGCTCCAGCGCCTCGTCCGCGCTGATCCGGCTGCTCGGGTCCAGGTCCAGGCACCGCGTCAGGAACCGGACCGCCACCTTCTCCTCCTCGCTCAGCGGCTTCAGCGTCTTGCCGTTGTCGATCCGGCAGTTGCTCCACAGGATAATCTTCTCCAGCGAGAACCCTTCGCGGCCCACCGTCGGGATCGTCGTCTCAAACATGCACCCGTGCAGCTGGCCCGCCGCCTTCATGCGCCGGCTGCCAAAGATCGTCGCAATCTCAATCATCGCCTCCACGTCGTCGGCCGAGTTGAAAAAGGGAAACCGCCGGCTCAGCAGCGTCAGCAGCACTACGCCCGCCGACCAAATGTCAATCTTGGTCGTCTGCTCCGTGCACTTGAACAGCACCTCGGGCGCCCGGAACCCCCGCGTGCCCGCCCGGTTGGCCCGCCGCGCCGGCCGCGTGTCCGACTTGGGGTAGCCGTGGTGCAGCGCGCTGCTCGGCACGTACGCCGCCCGCAGCCGCGCCTTGCGCACGCTCTCGGGCTCGTGGCACAGGCACGGCTTGCTGTCGCTGCCCTCGCGCTCCGCCAGCCCAAAGTCCACCAGCACGCCGCGGCCCGTCTCCGGGTCGTACAGGAAATTCGTCGGCTTGATGTCGCGGTGCAAGATGTTGGCCCGGTGCACGGCGCTCAGCGCCTCAAACAGGCTCTTGAGGTAGATGGCCATGTCGGCCACCTTCATCTGCCGGTAGTACTCGCGGAAGTCGCGGTGCCGAAAGTACGGCAGCACCGCCACCACCTGGTCCGTGCTGCGGAACGCCGTGATCAGTGGGCACACCGACGGCGAGGACCGCAGGTCGTGCAGCAGCTCCAGCTCGTTGAGGATACGCAGCGGGCTCGACGTGACGTAGATTTTCTTGATGGCGACGTACTTGGCGCGACGCCGTGTCTTGTGCGGCTGTTTTTGCTGAAGCTGCTGCTGCTGCTGCTGTTGCTTTTTAGAGTCAGACGACTTGAGCGGCGGCGACGCCCATTTCTCCGTGTCCCGGTCCCAGTCCCACGCGTTGTCATACTTTTCGTACTGCAGGTCCTCGGCCTTGTACACGGTCGAGAACGTGCCCTCGCCGATGCGCTTGATCAGCCGGAACTGGTTGCGGAAGCTGGGGAACGTCGCCTGCAGCTTCTCCATGTCGTGCTGCACAGTCTCGTCCACGGCGTCGTCGTCGGAGCTGTCGCCTTCGTGGTCCTCGGTGCCGGCTTCGTCGTGTTCTTCATGGTCGTCGTGTTCATCATGCTCATGCTCGTCGTGTTCATCGTCGCCGAGAATAACGTCTTCATCACCCAACTCCTCCTCCTCGTACTCCCCATCGGCATCCGCGTCGTCATCCTCCTCCGCGTGGATGTGGTGGTTGTCTTCGGGCTCCTCCTGTGTCGACTGCATGTGTGCCATCACGTCGTCGTTCATCGCCATGTCTGGGTGCCGCACGTCTTCGTGGATGTGGAAATTGTCATGCTTTCTCTGCAACAGCGTGGCCATGCTCGACGTTGTCGTTGTCGTTTCACGTGATCGACGCGATGTTAATGAGGTCGATATTTGTGGTAGTTGGATACAACACTGATATATCGTCTATGCGTATTCTCTCAGAAAGACTGTCTGTTGTACTGTTTGTCTGCTTTCCGCTGTCTGCGTCTACGGAGTACTGTTGGCCCACTGACGCGCTGAACGTCAAAGCTTAGTCATTTTATTTTCTTCTACGCTTATCTTATCGCTAATATGCGGGGAGCGCGTTTTGTTTAGTATCACCCCAAAGTGGCAATTACGCCAATGCACCAAAAGTAAATAAACAAAACACAACGTTGCCGGGCCCGCTTTTTTAATTGCGCCTTTGCCACCCCTCATCGCACCTGCCGTTTGTTTACTATCGTCATTTCCTATCGTCATCAGTCAGCAGCGCTGCCGGAGCAATTGTCACGACGTTTTTGGCCTCACTTTTTGGCTTTTCGACTTTTCGAGTGTTTGACTCGCTTCAACCTCCCGCCAAACACCAACCACCGACCACCACCACCCCCCACACCCCGCGGCATCGCTGCCGGGAGCCCACCACCATGGATTCCGTCAACTTCGACATCAACAATGCCCTCAAGTACTACATGAGCGACCCGGCGTCGGTGCCGACGCCGGAAGCCGACGCGGCGCTGTTTGAGTGCGAAAACGACCCCGAGGCGCTGACCAATGCGGTGATCTCGCCGGTGCTCAACTCGATTGTGGACGCCGTGGCCGACAACCCGGATGCCATCACACGCAGCAGCAGTTTTGACTCATTGCAGTTTCTTCTAAAGTGAGTGTCCTTTTTACTTCCCTATATGATATCCATTGTATATCGTATCCATCTAACAAGCAGATACTCCTCCTCCCTACCAACACACGCGCTCAGCAAAGTGTTTGACCTCATCACATCCGGCCTGTCCGCCGAGGCCGACGCCGTGCACCACGACCTCGAGGCCGACGAGCAGGATCTCATTGCGCACCACAAGCAGCTGCTGGAGATGTACGGCTTCCTGCTGCAGTGGACCGTGTCGGCCGTGGAGACGCGCGCGGCCGAGAAGTCGTCGTCGGCACCGGTGGCGCGCAAGGGCAAGGCGGGCGCGAAGCGCGGCGGCGGCGCGGCATCCGAAAACAACCACGACGGCAACTGGGACTCGTCGGCGCAGCTGCAGACGGCGCTGGACACCATGTGCAAGGTGCTGCGGCTGAAGCTGGGGCGCATCTTTCTGACGACGTCGGAGCGCGACACGTTTATCGGCCTGGTGACGCGCCCCGTGTACCTGATCCTGGAGAGCGAGCAGCGCGTCAAGGCGACGGCGATCCGGATGCACGCGTTCAAGGTGCTGTGCATGGCGGTCAAGCACCACGGGCACGGGTACGCGGCGCAGATCAGCATTGTGCAGAACCTGACGTACTTTGAGCACCTGTCGGAGCCGATGGCCGAGTTCTTGCACATCCTGTCGGAGCAGTACGACTACGAGCAGCTGGCGAGCGAGATCCTGGTGGAGCTGAGCAACAAGGAGTTTAGCAGCAACGACACGCGCGGGCCCAAGTCGGTGTCGACGTTTATCGTCAAGCTGTCGGAGCTGGCGCCGCGCGTGGTGATCAAGCAGGTGGCGTCGCTGATCAAGCAGATGGACAGCGAGTCGTACACGCTGCGGTGCGCGCTGATTGAGATCTGCGGCAACATGATTGCGTACCTGAGCCGGTCCGAGGAGCGCGGCGACGACCACAAGTCGCAGCTCAACGCCTTCTTCAGCGTGCTGGAGGAGCGGTTCCTGGACATCAACCCGTACTGCCGGTCGCGCACGCTGCAGGTGTACGTGAAGCTGTGCGACCTGGAGATGAAGTTCCCCAAGCGCCGGCTCAAGGCGGCCGAGCTGGCGTGCCAGAGCCTGGAGGACAAGAGCAGCAACGTGCGGCGCAACGCCATCAAGCTGCTGGGGTCGCTGATCAAGACGCACCCGTTCACGGCCATGCACGGCGCGCAGCTGTCGCGCAAGGAGTACCAGGCGCGGCTGGAGGCGGTGGAGGCGGAGATCCAGGCGCTGCGGCCGCCGGCGGGGGCGCCGGACCTGGGCGAGACGGCCAACGCGACGGGGTTGCTGGACGACGCGACGCAGCTGGAGACGGAGACACCCAGCATGAAGACGGAAGAAGAGCTGGCCGAAGCCGTGCGCAAGGCGCAGGAAGAGGCGGCGACGTCCGAGGCGATCAGCAAGCTGACGCTGACCAAGAAATACTACGGCGAGGCGCTCAAGTTCATCCACATCCTGCACGAGGCGACGACGACCATCTGCCAGCTGCTGGGGTCGCGCAACAAGAGCGAGGTGATCGAGGCCATGGACTACTTTGAGATTGGCGACGCGTACAACATTGAGCAGAACAAGATGGGCATCCGGCGGATGCTGCGGCTGATCTGGACCAAGGGCAACAGCGACGAGGGCAAGGGCGTGCAGACGCACCTGATCGACTGCTACCGGCGGCTGTTCTTTGAGGCGCCGGCGTCGTTTGGGGCCAATGACGCGGCCAACTACGTGGCGCGCAACATGATCAGCCTGACGTTTGGCGCGACGCCGGCGGAGCTGACGTCGCTGGAGCAGCTGCTGGCGACCATGATGCGCGGCGGGCTGATCCCGGAGCTGGTGGTGGCCAAGCTGTGGCAGGTGTACGGCGTGCAGAAGCGCGAGATCTCGCGCACGCAGCGCCGCGGCGCCATCATTGTGCTGGGGATGCTGGCGACGGCGAGCCCGGAGATTGTGGTGGGCGAGATGGAGACGATGCTGCGGACGGGGCTGGGCAGCCACGGGCGCGCGGACCTGCAGCTGGCCAAGTACACGTGCGTGGCGCTGCAGCGGATCAACCCGGGCGGGCGGCAGGCGAAGGACAAAGAGGTGGTGGGGGGTGCCGGAGGGGGACCCGGAGGTGCGGCCGGAGGGGCGGCCGGAGCCGGGGCCGGGGCCGGAGCGGTGACGTTTTCGCGGCTGGGCAACGACCACGCGGTGCTGCGGCGGCTGGCGGCCATCATCGACGTGCCGTCGGACAGCAGAGAGTGGTACGGCGTGGCGGAGCAGGCGATCAATGCAATCTATGCGCTGTCGAAGCACCCGGACGTGCTGTGTTCGGAGGTGATCCGGCGGAAGACGCGGATGGCGTTTGCACCGGGTAGCTCGTCACGGCCGACGTCACGTGATGCGGCCGTGGAGGACAGTCAGACGCAGTCGCAGACACAAGCACAAGCACAACGCCCCAGCAAGGACGGCACGATTGCGCTGTCGCAGCTGCTGTTTGTGGTGGGTCACGTGGCCATCAAGCAGATTGTGCACCTGGAGCTGTGCGAGCAGGACTTTAAGCGACGCAAGCAGGAGAAGGAGAAGGCGGAGGCAGCCACGGCAGCAGAAGAGGCAGCCTCCTCGGCAGCAACAGGCCGGCGGACGGCACGCGGCAAAAAGAGCACCGGCAAAGGCCGTGAGTCTGCCGCTGCTGCTGCCGCCGCCCCGGAAGACGCCGACGAACTCGACCTCATCGGCGGCACCACCGAAGACGACTTTACCGAGGCCATGCAGCACATCCGCGAGCACGAACTGCTCTACGGCCCGACGGCGCTGCTCGCCATCTTCGGCCCATTGGTAACGGAGATCTGCGCCGGCAGAAACACGTTGTACAAGGACCGCGGGCTGCAGGCGGCGGCGACGCTGTGCATGGCCAAGCTGATGTGCGTCAGCTCCGAGTACTGCGATACCCACCTGCAGCTGCTCATCGAGATCATGGAGCAGTCGACGGACGCCACGGTGCGCAGCAACGCCGTGATTGCGCTCGGCGACATGGCCGTGTGCTTCAACCACCTGATCGACGAGAACACAAACTTCCTGTACCGGCGGCTGGCCGACGACGACGCCTCGGTCAAGCGCACATGCCTGATGACGCTCACGTTTTTGATCCTGGCCGGCCAGGTCAAGGTCAAGGGCCAGCTGGGCGAGATGGCCAAGTGCCTCGAGGACGACGACAAGCGCATCGCGGACCTGGCGCGCATGTTCTTCACAGAGCTGTCGACCAAGGACAACGCCGTGTACAACCACTTTGTCGACATGTTCAGCCTGCTGTCGGCGGAGACGGCGCTCAGCGAGGACAGCTTCCGGCGCATTGTGCGGTTCCTGCTGGGCTTTGTGGAGAAGGACCGGCACGCGCGGCAGCTGGCCGAGAAGCTGGCGGCGCGGCTGGCGCGGTGCGACACGGAGCGGCAGTGGAACGACGTGGCGTATGCGCTGGGGCTGCTGCAGCACAAGAGCGAGGACATTAACCGGGTGCTGTCGGAGGGGTTCCGGGTGGTTCAAATCGGGTAGGCTGGTAGGCCGGTAGTGCGTTTTTGAGGGGATTATTTTGGAGGATTTGTTAGGGACTGGCCGGAGTTGGTCGATGCATGTTGATGATA
The DNA here is from genome assembly GCA_019925475.1 of Ophiostoma ips. Taxonomy (NCBI): domain Eukaryota; kingdom Fungi; phylum Ascomycota; class Sordariomycetes; order Ophiostomatales; family Ophiostomataceae; genus Ophiostoma; species Ophiostoma ips. The sequence continues at coordinate 48,483 of JADHKN010000107.1, forward strand.
TGTTTTCTTGTTTTTTTCTTTCTCTCTCCTTCTCTTTATTTTCAATCCTTGTATTCACTTTTCTCATCAATTACTCTTTGCTTTGATTGTTTTGATTGTACTCTATCCTTGTATATCGTGAATACCCTGATCTGGTCATCCGCTAATGTCTCTTCTGCTATTGACCGTCGGCGATTGTAGGTTGCCCGTTATCGGTCGTCCGTCATCGTCCGTCGTCGTCCGTCGTCGTCCGTCGTCGTCCGTCGTCGTCCGTGTTTGTCTTTGGTCGTCTTCCGTCGGTCGCTCGCCATCCACCTACTTGCTGACCTCCTTCGGCGTCGCCGCAAACGTCGGCCGCACAAACCGGTCCTGGTTGTACACCGGCACGTTCTCGCCCACCAGCGCCTTCTCGCGCGCCTGATCCGCCAGGTACCGCCGCACCTGGTCGCGGTCCTCCTCCGCCTGCAGCAGCGGGATCAGGTGGATGCGCGACCACATCTTTTCGCGGGCCATTTCGCTGTTCAGTTAGTGCCGGGTTCATTTGAAGATAGACTGGAAAGTACATACTGCTGCTCCCGCATCCCAAGGGCCAGCTTGTACCAGCCAAAGGTCATGACGGCGCCGCAGATGCCCATGAGCACGGCCGGGCGGAAGCCGCGGGTCGGCAGGTTGCGCTTGTACTGGACGGGGCCGTAGCCGCCGGTAGGCGGCATATCCTGGGGCATAGCGGCGGTGGGGGTGGGGTTGATTTAGAAAAGGGGGATTGTTGTGGGAGAGAGAAGGTTCGGCGTTGATGGTCGTCGTCGTCGTCGTGCGTCGTCACAATGTCTTTGGTGGACGGCGGATTGATGGGCAATTCCTTTGGGGGGCTGCCCAGCCAATCAGACGGGCGTGATTTTTTATGGTGCAGAATTATGTAAACGATTAGTCATCAGTCCACTTTAAGCCGACGAGCTTCATGAGAATACCTCATAGAAAGCTGCTGATGTGCTGGATGATCTTAGTTGCTTCATTTGATGATTTTTGGAGAGCGAATGCGGCTTGATGAGCTGTATAATTTTTTTAATTGTTGAGAAGCGAAAATGGGGATCGTCCATAGTTTATTTGCTTTTTAATTGTGTTTTTACCTGTAATATAAATCGGAGATACAAGTTTTGATTTGATTTGTACTCGTATGGGACAACAATCAAGGAGAACTTACAGCCAAATATATTGATGAACAGAGTACTTTAAAATGAACAACAATCACATCTTTTATCCAAGTATTTAACGCATTTTAGTTTATTTGTGTCTTTTGTATCATGGTCAACGGCAGTATAAAAAATCAAAATCAATATCAAAAAAATACAATATAAATACAGCCAAGAAAAAAAAAAAAAAAAAAAAACAGACGTGAGCCCTTCTTCTATGTCCGAAATTTCATCATATCAAAAAAAAAAAAAAAAACCCCATACCAGCTACCAGCCCCTCAGCTAATACCGCTCATACGAACTGCTCCGCGGCTCCTTGGTCCGCCCCAGCAGCGTGTCCATCCACTGCCACCGCCGCTTCCGCCGGCCCTGGTCGATGTCGTCGGCCACGGTGCGGTTGGACGTGGAGTAAAAGTGCACGACCTCGGTCGGGTGGCCTTTCTGTTAGCTTTCTTGTAAAGTATGAGAGCGGGAGAGACCTACGAATATTGCCTGCCCCGCCAATGCCGTAGCCCCGCCGCTGCCGGTCGTGCTCGGCGTCCGGCACCGTCCTGGCACTGCCGGGCTCGTCGGCTCGGTCTGCTGGTGGCGGCGCAAAGTGGGTGGACACGCTGCGGACGAGCATCAGGCGGCCCTGGAAGCGGATGCGGTGCTGCTGCTGTTTTGTCGACAGCGTGTAGGATGTGGGTGGGTGTGGGCGTGTGGGTGTAGAGGGAGAGGGAGAGGGAGAGGGAGATGCTGCTGCTGCTGCTGCTTCTGTGGACGCTGTGGCCAACCCTGCACCGTTGCCGATCGAGGTGTAGCCTCTGTCGCTGCCGAGGGCCATGGCGAGCGAGCCGAGGGGAGGTGGCATGGGGGGTGGAAGATGCGGCCGATCGCAGACAGAAGCGGGAGAGAAGTCGCGATGTTGGCTATAGCGCTTATATAAGCAGCAGAACAACGTCGGGAGCAAATATAAAGAGAAGGAAAGAGGGAAGGAAGAATGACGATCAAAAAGAATGTATCAAAAAAAGAAGAGGAAAGAGCGATTGCCACAGGGGTCAACCCTTTTTCGCCCTCGGCCGGCCTACCGAGTACCGTACTCCGTACCTGCCTCTACGGAGTACGGAACTAAAAAAGCAATGCTTACGTACTTTTCCACGATGTGACGTTCCCGCGTATTTTACGACGTACGGAGTATCAAAGAGTTGGCCATTTTGCGCAGATACACAAGGTGGTATTTCCGTGGTCCAGGGGAAGGGGAGCAATGGAACGTGCGCTGGCCCGTGCCAATGTGTAAATAGTCAAGCTGTCCAAAGTAGAAAGTAGATTGCTATCGTAGATCGCTATGCATCGCATTCGCTTGGAAACAAGAAACAAAACATAAAAAATAAAATGATAAATGAGTATGCTGGTCATTAGTCATCAGTCGTTCCGTGTTCCGTGGCTGCCGCTGCTGCCGTGGCCACCTAAAACACCTTGTCCCACGACACCCACCAGACGCCCATATTGGCCGCCACCACCAGGTCCAGCATCTTGAAGCCGTCGTCGCTCACAATCAGCTTGCCCAGCTTTGCCCGCTTGCCGCGGTTGCCGCCGCCCGCCCGCTCGCGGCCCAGGCCCACGCTCATGTACGAGTAGTCTTCGTCGTCGTCGTTGTCGTCGTCGTCGTCGTTATACTCGTACGCGTCCTCGTCGTGCGCACTGCTGTTGATGCTGCTGCTGCTGCTGCTGCTGTTTGGCAGGTTGAACCGCAGCTCCGACACGGGCGTCGCGCCCACGAGCGCCGACGACAGCGACCCGGCGCGCACGCGGCCGCCGGCACCGCCCGGCCCCGTCACGGCCGCCAGCCCCTGGCCGTCCTTGAGCCCCTGCACAATGGCGCGCGGATTGTACCCGCCGGCGCTGCCCGCGGCGTCGCCCAGGATGTGGCGGCACTTGAGGCTGCGGCCGCCGTTGCCCGTGCGGAACTCGCAGCGGCCGTCCCACGGACTGGCAAACGCGTAGCCCTTGGGCTTGAGGTCTTCTTTGCTGTCGTCACGCTTGTGTTCGATGTAGCGGCCGTCGAAGCTGCGCCTATCGCCGGCCTGGCCGGCGCCAGATGTAGCCACAGACGCAGGCGCGTCCGAAGCACTGACGGAGCTGCCGCGCGTGCGGGCGACGTCGCGCAGCGCGTCCTTGACCTTGCGCAGGCCGGCGGTCCAGCTCTTGCCGTAGACCATGGCCAGGTCGCGGTGGAAGACGTCGTCGGCGGGGCCGCGGAACTTGGCATAGCCCGACGTCTCGAGCACAATGTGGATGAGCGGGCTCTCGTCGCGGGGGTGGTGGTGGGAGTCGACGTGGGTGGCGGGCTCCGTGCTCATGATCTTGCCAATGTTCCACTGGTGGTTGGTGGACGGGTCGCGGCGGATGATGGTGAGCTGGAAGGGGGTGTAGCGGGGGGGCAGCGGCGGTGGCGGCGGCGACAGGGACAGGGACCAGCGTGTTGGCGAGGGGGAGGGGGAGGGTGATGCTGCGGGCCGGGGAGGGAGTGGTGGTCTCTCCTCGTGGTTGTTGGTGTGGATGTTGGTGTGGATGTTGGTGTTGGTGTTGGTGTTGATGCTGCTGCTGTTACTGTGATCGTCGCTGGAAGGCTGCTGCGTGGGCTGTGTGGGCTGTGTGGGCTGTGGGAGCTGTTGCGGGCGCGGGCCAACAGGTTTTCGAGGAATGGGAGCGTGAGCCGAGTATGGCGGTGGCGGTGGCGGCGACAGGACCGGCGCCGTCTGTGGTGGCTGCCCCTGCGAAGGTGGCTGCCCCTGTGAAGACTGCCCCTGTGAAGGCGGCCCCTGCGAAGCCGGCAGCGGCACAGGCTTCCGCGTGATCGAGACCGGCGACTCGGGCGTGAGCGTCATCGGGTGGTCGGGCTGCTCGGCCGCCATGGCCGTCAGCAGCGACGCGTCGGCCGGCCCGTCGAGGTGCACATAGTAGAGGGCGCTGGCGACGTCCTCGAAGGTGACGTTCTTGCGGTGCGGCTTGAGCGTGGACAGGATGACATCGCGGGTGCCGGGGACGCGCGAGATGTAGAGCGTGAGCGGTTCGCGGGGTTCTTCGGTCGGGTTGACGGGGTAGCGAGGGGGGTTGGCGGCGAGAAGGTTGAGCGCGCTGAGGGAGGCCGCCTCGATCATTGCGGCGGGGGGGGATGAAAAAAAGAGAGAAAAAAACAGAAGAAAAAGGAGGGGTGAGATGACGAGATTGCTAGTCAAGATGTCGGCGTAGATGCTGTAGATGTTGAGATTGGTGTAGATGTCGGTGTAGATGCCGGTGTAGATGTTGGCGTGGATGCAGTCAATAGATGTACTCCGTAGCTGCAAACGTAGGAGTCAAACAGATGCAGACAGCCGGCGATGTGACGTAAAGGCGGTGATGAAACAATTCTCCTCTCAGCCTCTCAAATCCTCCCTGCAGACGAGTAGAAATACTTGTTATCTACGACAACACTGCTGCCAACAACCGGAGGGAGCGACGTGGAACGGCGCGCGATAAGGCGGCGATGGCAAATGCGTCGTCATCAGCTGAAGCGGCGGCCCAAAGCAAAAGCAGGAATCATCATGGCTTGATCTGGCCCAAGTGTAGATATGCGCCGATGCAGGACAAGCGCAGCGCAGCTGTGGCTGTGCATCACTGGGCGTACTCCGTATTTTTAGTGGAGATTATGTAAGCTAGGCAGTTCAGGTAGAGAACGAAGCAGCTGGATAGGAGTACGTATTCAAGACAAATGTTGACTCGTAATCGCATTGATAGATTTGAAGAAAAAGAAAAGAAAAAATAAGGCACACACATTGACTACGAGTACTCCGTAGAATGAGTACGACGTACGCGTCGTAGAGTGTGATGGATGACCCGTGCTATGACCGTGACGGCCAAAGCGAAGCTATTTTTTTGAGTGGCGCTTTTTGCTGGTGCGATGCTTAATATTTGTTTCCCCACTTTTGTTTTCTTTCCTATTCAGGTAGCCGGGATTCCCATCCATATAAAATAGAAAAATAATGCCAGAAATAAGGTTAAATCTAGAATGGACAGATCGATATTTACTCGCCGGTGGAATTTTTCCGATTTACTTGGTTGACCGGGCTGATCTTGTCTTGTCATGCTCAGCTCATCTGATATTTTATTATTTTCTTTCTTTTATAACTTGGCATACAAGTCAGTTATCATACGTATTAGGCTTGTGATGGTTGATATTCATGTCCTTTTCGTTATTCCTTCTACGATAGAAAAGACCCGGCAGGCCTGTTGCAGCGGCGGCTGACGAGGAGACTTGTCACTCTTGCAAGGCACAGCCACGAGCGAGCATGTCATGTTACGTAGTGTGGAGAGAGAGAGAGAGAGAGAGAGAGAGAGAAGAGTCAATGCCTGTGTTACTCGTATATTCAAAGGCAATAGAACGCTGGCTAGTATTCCCGCCTGCCTGCCTCCCTGCCTAGGCATGCCGCCGGTTCGCGGCCACGCCCGCCTCCACCTGCGCGCGCCACCACTGCACCATGCTCGGCACGGCGCCCACGTCCGGCAGCTGCTGCAGCGCCGCGCCCACAAACGACGTGCCCTTGACCGTGCCCAGCGGCCGGTGCACGCCGTCGAGGTCGATGTTCGTAGCCGAGTTCGCGTCACGTGCCACGCCAAAGTGGAACTGCATGCTGTTGAGCACGGCGAGCGTGCCGCCGGTAAAGGCGAGCCCGGCCTGCTGCATCTCCTGCAGCAGGCCGAACACGGCCACGGCGTCGCCGAGGCGCGCCCACTGGATGCGCAGCAGCTCGTTGTAGAGCGGCGTGCTGGCGCCGAGCACGTACGACTGCAGGCCGAGGCTCTTGATGCGCGGCAGCACGGCAAACGTAAAGGGTGACGTCGTGCCGCCGCCAAAGTGGCCGCCAAACAGCTTGACGGCGTGCAGCAGCAGCGCCGGGTAGAGCGGGCCGTTGGCCATAAAGTTGGCATGGGCGCGGGCAGCAAACTTGCCACCGCTTGGACCCACGTCGTCGCGCCACCGCTGCGTGGACGACCGCAGGCCGAACTCGGCCGGCATGGAAAAAATGTCCGACTCCAAGTACTCCCACAGCGCCGCGTCCGTCTTCTTGGTCAGCATGATGATCTCCATCTTTTGCTGGCGGGCCTGCCGCGCGGCCTCGGCGGCGGCTGCTTTCTGCGCGGCCTCGGCGAGCACCGGGTCGTTGTCGTCCATGTCGCCTGCCGCCGCCGATCCTTGCTGCTGCTGCATCTGCTGCAGTCGCTCGCGGCTGCTAATGGCCTGGCTGGCGGCCGAGCGCAGACTGGGCGGGAAGGCGCCCAGCGTGCGCTGGAGACGGCGTGCTGTGGCGTCGGACTCGGCGGCGGCGTCGTCGCCAAAGGGGATGGCATTGTCAGACTCACCGGCCAGCTCGCCGCCCTCCACGCCCACTTTATCCAGCGAGCCCAGCACGCGAATACTGGCGGCAGCGGCGGCAGCGCGCGCGTCCTCCAGGGCCTGGCGGCGCTCGCTGCGCATGTGTTCGCGCGCGCGCACCTGCTCGTTGCTGGCCTCGCTCATAATGTCCTCGGCGCTGGGTGTTTTTTTTGTTACATTAGTAGCAGGAACTTTGCCCCGCGCAATGTCGTGGAAAATCTTGGTAAAGGTCTGCCGCTCCACGGGCGTGATGGTGCCCTCCACCACGTCTTCCTGCTCCTCGGGCATCAGGTCGCTGGCAATGTCGGGGGGCAGTTCAAAGGGGATGGGGTCGCGGCGGACGCGCAGGGGCGCCGACCGCGAAGCAGCCGGTCCTGCAGCGGTTGCCTGTGGTGTATCTGGTGATGGTGATGCCGAGGAGGAGGGGGAAGAGGACGAGGAGGACGACGACTGGTCGGCAAACCCACGCAGGAACTGCCGCACGACAGTGCCTCTGAGCGGCCGCGCCAGGCGTGGATAGAGGAACGGAAGAGACGTCATTGTGCCGGCGAGCTGGTGCGGTTGTCGTTACCGTCCGTAGTCGTCCGTAGTCGTCGTCGATTGACGTCGGCGATGGTAAGTAAAGCCATTGAAAATTTAATATGGGGCCTACAGCGCAGTGGGGTAGGCCCTGTACGCCATACTGCGTAGGCACTTTACGCGTGACCTGGCGTTGGAGTCGCGTTCAGCGCTATGAATTGACGTTAGCGTTTTCGAGCTTTCGAGGAAGGAAAATCATAGCAAAACAGCAAACCACCCAACACCCAACAAATGGACGGCCTCACAGCGTTTGAGCGCCGGCGCGCCGAAAACGCCAAGGCCAACAATGAGATCCTCAACAACATCTCCAAGACGTCGGCCAAGGTGTTTGCCACGGCCAAGCCGGCGGCGGCGGCGGCGGCGTCCAACAAAAAAAAGAAGAACAGCAGCACAGCGGCGACCAAGCGCGTGCGCAGTGAGCCGGTGAAGCGCGAGCACGCCATGCCGACCCGCCGCAGCGCACGCGTCGCGGGCCTGGACTCGGACCTGAAGCGCGCGCACCCGGATGACAATGACGACACCGCCGACCACTTGAAGTACGGCCTCGGCGAGTCGGCGGCGCAGGCCGAGCGTGCCAAGAAGCTGCGTGTCAGCGGCGACCTGACGCTGAGCGACATGCAGGTGGACGGCCGGTGGACGGCGACGTCGCTGAGCGGGCTGGGCGTGGGCGCGCTCAAGGTGCCGGCGCAGCCGGGCGTGCGCACGTTTGAGGCGGGCGACGGCGACGGCGCCAACGACGACAAGGCGATCCAGAAGCTGCGCGCGGAGCTGGGCGCGCTGCAGCTGTACGACAAGTTTCCTGTGCAGGATCTCAAATTAACCAAAGAACGCATCTACGCCATGGCCTTCCACCCGACCGAGGACAAGCCGCTGCTCTTTGCCGGCGACAAGGACGGCCGGCTGGGCATCTTTGACGCGTCGCAGGAGCCGGTCAAGGTGGAGGATGATGAGGACGACGAAGAAGCGGACGAGCAAAGCGAACCCCAAATTCTTGGCTTTAAACCGCACGCCCGCACCATCTCGGGCGTCGCCGTGCTCGATGCCGACCCGGCGTCCGTCTACACGGCGTCGTACGACACGACCATCCGCCGCCTCGACATCCAGGCGCAAAAGTCGGTCGAGGTGTACGCGCCGGCAGACGATGATGCTGGAAGCGGCGACATGGCCATCTCGTGCATGGACTTTGCCGACGCGCACACCGTCTTCTTCTCGACGCTCGGCGGCGCGCTCGGCCGCCACGACACGCGCACGCCCACGGCCGACGCCGTCGTGTGGCCCGCGCTGCACGACGGCCACAAGATCGGCGGCTTCTCGCTGTGTCCGCAGGCCAGCCACCTCGTGGCCACGGCGAGCCTGGACCGGACCATGCGAATTTGGGACACGCGCAACATTGTGGCGGTGCCTGATGATGGCAGCGACGGCTCGACACGCGTGGACCGGCCGTTCCTGGTCGGCAGCGACCCGGCGCGGCTGTCGGTGTCACACGCGGCCTGGGGCCCGGGCGGCCACATTGCCACGACGTCGTACGACGACTACGTGCGCGTGTACGACTTGGGGGGTGCCACCACCAGCGGCCTGGCCGTGGGCGAGACCATTGACACATTTGCGCCCACCAAGATTGCGCACAACAACCAGACGGGCCGGTGGGTGACGATCCTCAAGCCGCAGTGGCAGCGCTCGCCGCCGTCGGCATCAGCAGGCGTGCCGCCGCTGTTTGTGTTGGGCAACATGAACCGGTTTGTGGACGTCTTTGCGGCGGACGGCACGCAGGTGGCGCAGCTGGACGGCGACGGGATAACGGCGGTGCCGGCGGTGGCGCACATGCACCCGACGCAGCGGTGGGTGGCGGGGGGGAACGCGAGCGGGAAGCTGACGTTGTGGATGTAGGGGGGGGGGGGGGGGGGGGGGTTTTTTTTTTTTTTTTTATTATTTAACGAGGCGTTTGGGTGATAATATAGGGCTTTATTAAGGCTGCAAAGCTTTGCTCAAGGCAGGTTGTTCGTGGTCATCTATCTGCTGGTAGACGCTTGCTCTTTAATTTACTTTACTCCCAGATATTCTACTCCGGGTTAATTCATCCTCCCTCGAGTAATATATCCAGCCATCTTCTTGTTCTCGAAAAGTATCATGAAATAGTCATAATAGTCATCGCCTCACATGCCGCAGCCTCGTGTTATTACATCAGCAGAGTGGGTCCCTCCGCATTCCAGTGCGTGTTTCTCCATTTAAATCTCACAGCAAGTTTAATGCAAAAAAAACTAAAATTAAAAAAAAAAAAAAATAACGACATCGTCATCCCGCGGCCGCTTGACTCTTCGTCTGCCCTCTACTGTCTGCCGCCGCCCATCCCACGCCTGCTGCCGCATTGCCAGCCGCCAATTGACCGCCCCGTTGTTGTTGTTGTCGACCGCCCGGCCACGCCCTTCCGCTAGCTACCACCCACGACCACCCCCGCCTCCCACTGTCACCATGGCCGATGCCGGCGAGAAGAAGAAGAAGCCGAGCGCGCTGCGGTCCATCATTGCGGGCTCGACAGCGGGTGCAGTTGAGATTGGTGGGTTCCCTCTTTTTTTCTGGTTTAGTCCTGTACTGCTTTCTTTTGTGTGCCTGCTAACCGTCCAGCCATTACATACCCTGCCGAGTGTGAGTCCGTGGCATATTTTAAGCATCACCGCAGCACCACCACATCACCACATCACCACACACACTAACTACTCAGTCGCCAAGACACGCACGCAGCTCAACCGCAAGCTCGCCGATGGCCAGAAACTGCCGTGGCCGCCCTTTGGCGCGCAGTGGTATGCCGGCTGCACGACCCTGATCATCGGCAACTCTGCCAAGGCAGGAATTCGTGGGTTTCTCTCTCTCGCTCCTATCTACAAAGTGCACCACCACTAACTCCCCCCCCGGCTTCGTCGCGTTTGACCAGTACAAGTCGCTGCTCGCCGACGCCGACGGCAAGATGACGGGCCCGCGCACGGTGCTGGCCGGCTTCGGCGCCGGCGTGACCGAGTCGCTGCTGGCCGTGACGCCGACCGAGAGCATCAAGACGACGCTCATCGACGACCGCAAGTCGGCTAACCCGCGCCTGCGCGGCTTCCTGCACGCCGTGCCCGTCATCTACCGCGAGCGCGGCGTGCGCGGCTTCTTCCAGGGCTTTGTGCCGACGACGGCGCGCCAGGCCGCCAACTCGGCCGTGCGCTTCTCGTCGTACACGTTTTTCAAGCAGCTGGCCGAGAGCTACATTGCGCCGGGAGAAAAACTCGGCACCGTCGGGACCTTTAGCATGGGCGCGCTGGCCGGGCTCGTGACGGTGGCCGTGACGCAGCCGCTCGACACGGTCAAGACGCGCATGCAGAGCATCGAGGCGCGCAGCCTGTACGGCAACTCGGCGCGGTGCGCGGCGCTCATCTTCCGGCACGAGGGCGTGCTGACCTTTTGGAGCGGCGCGCTGCCGCGGCTGGCGCGGCTGGTCATGAGCGGCGGCATTGTCTTTACCATGTACGAGAAGAGCATGGACCTGATGGCGCGGGCTGATCCGGAGGGAAGGTATATATGAGGTTTAATTAAATTTTCATAATCATATGTCTATGAACCCATCCCATTTTGTAACCCAAACGCCAAAAAAAAAAAAAAAAAAAAAAAAAAAAACCCTACGAAAACCGAAACATCCCCTGCAGCTTCTTCTGCACGCGGCCCAAAAAACTGCGCGTCGGCGCCTCGTCCAGCTCCGTGATAATGTCCTGGTAGTACGTCGGGTTGCTGCGCGGCGTCATCAGCCCGCCCGTCACGCGGTTGGCCTTCATGTAGCGGTCGTCCAGCAGGCTCAGCAGCGCGTTGACCTGGCGCAGCTGGGCCAGGTCGGTGGCGGGCACGGGCGTGGGGGTTTTGCCCGTGGCCTTGGCAATGGCCGCGGCGGTCGAGGGCGTCGTCCACACGAGGCGGCCGTTGAGGCGGTCGTCGAGGTGCTCGGACAGCAGCTCGGGCAGCTTGAGCTCGCGCAGCTGGTCCTTGGGCCAGCGCGCGAACACGGCCTTGTACTGTTTTGTGAGGATCTGGGGGGGGGGGGGGGGGGGGGGGTAGTTGTTTGAAGACGAGTGGTGGAAGAGGTAAGTGGGGGGAGGGGTAAAGTAAAACGGCGACCCCAAGAAAAAAAGAGCCAAAAAAAAA
>JADHKN010000108.1:0-59641 GCA_019925475.1 Ophiostoma ips
TAAATAAATAAATAAATAAATAAATAAATAAATAAATAAATAAATAAATAAATAAATAAATAAATAAATAAATAAATAAATAAATAAATAAATAAATAAATAAATAAATAACGAAAACAACGAAAATAAAAAAAAAAAACGAAATCACCTTATATATTATATTATAAAATAATATAATTTCCGAAATTAACGAAATTAACGAAATTAACGAAATTAACGAAATCACTTTCTATATTATATTATAAGTAGGGTTAAAAAAGTCCGATTTAGTCCGGTTAATATTTTATTATCTTTTATACTTATAAAATATAGTATAAATAAATAAGTATATTAATATTCTTTTAAAAAATAAAACTATAATTTTTAAGTTTATTTATTTATTTATTTATTTATTTATTTATTTATTTATACACTTATATACTATACTAACTATAGTATAAAGTACTTTAATAATTAAGGGTAGTAAAAAACCGTAGAGTTAACGCTCACCGGATAAAAAACTTTACTCCTTACGGCCTCTTAGGGCGGTAGTAGCGTGTGTACTAGATAGTAAATATCCGTAGGTTATAAGCTAACTAAGTTAATTTATCTTTTTTACTTTTTAAAGTAGTGTAATAACCGACGTAGCGTAAAGCTACGTCGTCGCTACGGTTATTAAGAGGTTTAGCCGAGTGTTTATCGTTTATTAGTTTACGTGTTTAAAAATAAAGGATCGTTAGATACGGAAAGTATAACCCTCGTAAATAAAGAAGGAGCGACCGGTATTACGAGTAGTATAAAGACGCGTCCTCGTTTTTTATTTTTACTTATAAACTCTCCCCCGTATTATTAAATTATTAAACTTATAACGCCTCCTTTTTTATAATAAGCTATAGCTTAGTAATAACGTACGACTATACCGTACGCTAGTCCCACCACTCTACGTAACCCCACCACGTGACGCGCGGGCAGGAGGTATATATTAGGAGGCGGGTGGATAGTTTATTAATACCCGCGGGCGTTAAGGAGGCAGGGGAGAGGATTACGTACGTTAGCGGGTTAACGGGGAGAGAGGGGTTAGAAAGGGGTATATAGGTAGGAGGAAACTATTTAACCGTAGATTATACTACTTTTCTTTCCTCCTTAAGATTAGTTATTTTTATAATATAAAAGTTATTTATAAACCTTTCCCGCCTTAACCTTTATATTTAACTAATCTTCGTTTTAATAGGCCGATCGGCCGTTTAGAAGAGTTTAAGCACGACCGGAGCCGGGACGATAAATTTTTTAACGAGTAAGTTTAAATGACCGGCTAGTATTACGAAACGAATAAACGGCGACTACGGTAAAAACGGTACGCGGACGCCCCTCGGCGCCCCGGTAATAAAAAAACTAAAGGATACCCTCGCCCGCCTTTAAGTATAAATAATAAAAATATAACGGAATTATAAAGTTAAGGACTAACGAATCGAAGTAATATTTCGTAGCCTCGTTATAAAAAACGGTTAAACGGTTTAAAAAGGCCGAGCGACGCCGGCCTTTATATAAGTATCGAGCGCCGCCCCGGCCCGTTGACCGCGGCCGGTATTAAATATAGTCATACTATTCTTGGGAGTTTATTATAATCACGCCGTTTAACGTACCTTAATATAGGATAAATTACGGGTAAATACGGAGTTTATTAGTAGGAATAACGTTTAAGTAGTTTATATTTACCGTAGTTTAAACCCGTAGGTTTAAACGATAACATACGTTTATTATACGTAGTAGTAGTAATAAAGGGGCGTAACGTTAACCGCCTTTTTTATATACCTCGACTCGGTTTTTAAAAACTTTAATAAGTAGTTCCGTATTTTTAATCGGGTAATATAAACGCGTTAAAAGGTTTAAAAGTTTATAATAGCTTTTTTACCAAAGTTTAAAACCGACTTATATAAGTTAAATATAAAAGGTAATAATTACGTATTTATTTAGTTACTTCGCCGTATTATTAACGAGTTTATGAACGAGGTAATAATAACGCTCGAGTTTTATAAAAAGTACGCCGTATATAAAAACTAGCTTTTAACGGTAAGTTTAAATATAAACGGCGCCCGTTAAATTAATAGTACTTACTAACGTACGGTAAGCGCGGCCGGCTTTTTTTAAAAAGTTTTTATAAATAATATAATAAATTTACGCGTAAAACGCGGCGCCCTAATAAACCCGGCTTTAATAACGGCCGTATAAACGGCCCCGTAAACGAGCGTTAAAGTACGAAAATATAACGGTTATAAATACTTTAATTATAGTAAACCGGGCTATATCGCGCGCTTTTATACCGTTAAGGTTAAACCCCGTTATTTCGCGACGCGGGAGGCCCGTTTAAACGACGAGCTGTATATAACGGAAGAGTTTAACGGCTTTAAAGACTTAGAAAACGAGTAACCCCCGGCCTTAAACTTAGTAAAAGGCGGGAGGAGGAATTATAATAAGAATAAAAGAAGTAAGTTTTAAAAATATACACGGTAAAAATATACGTCGACCCGGTAATTAATAACTATTATAATATATAAACCTTTATTAACTTAAAATACCTAACTACCGTAATAATCTCCGAGTAATAAGTAAAAAAAAACCGGAGTAAAAACGATTAGGATCGCCCTTTAGCGTTTAAAGTAAATCGTAAATAAGCTATTAAAAGCGTTACTACGGATTTAAAGAGTAGCGAGGTTTTAGCTAAATACGGACGGGGTGGGCTTATAAGTTTAGACTTACGTAATCTCGGACTAAAAGAAGGAGATAATTTTAAAAGACGTTTAAATAAAAGCTTATTAAACGGAGGTATAGCTAATAAAAGGGGAGATTTACTTTAAAAAGTAGTAAATAACTTTACGCGTAAAAGCGAAAAAGCGGAGGGACGGCCTCGTAATATAAGTATTAGTAACGGTAATAGCCGCTTTAATTAAATAAAAAGAGGTAAAGTATTACGCGGTAGCTTTAAAAGACGTATACTAAGCTTTAAAAATAAAAACAACGTTAACTTTAATAACGGAGATTTAAACGAAAGTACCGCCGTAGTTACGGGACCTTATAAAAATATTTAACTTAAAAACCGTTAAGTTTTTACTACTATATCGCCTGGGCGTAAACTACGAGATCCTTTTTATTAAAAACCCCGACGGGACGATGCCGGGCTTCTTAATAACCCTTTTATATTACCGGTTAAAAAAAAAGCTCTTCGTAATCCGTAAAACGATATTAAACCTACTCGAGTAAAAGTTTATCCGGTTTAATAAGTCCGCGGGCGGCGCGCCGGTATTATTCGTTTATAAGGCGGACGGTTTATTTTATTTTTACGTAAATTATTAAAAGTTTAACGTTATTACGGAGAGGGATACGTACTTTTTATTATTAATTATTAAAACTTTATAATAAGCAATTAAATACTATTAAGTAATTAAATTAAACGTAATCGTTACTTTTTATTATATTTAAATATAATTAAATAAAAAGTAAAAAACGGCGTTTAATATAAAGCTTAGTTTATATAAATAACTAGTTATATTATTCGGATTTATAAAGGCGCCGGTAACTTTTTAACGGTATATTAATTAAATACTTTAAAAGTACTTTAATAAAAACGCCTCCGTATTTATTAACGACGTCTCCGTATACTTAAACAGTATTTTATAAAACTACCGCCGACGGGTCTATAAAGTAGTCGCGAAACTTTACGCGGCGGGCTTATAACTAAATATTAAAAAGTACGAGTTTAAAGTTTAAACCTTTAAGTTTTTAAACTACGTAATTAAACCGGGTCGAGGCCTCGAGATAAATCCCGTAAAGGTCCGGGTAATCCGAGACTAAGAGACCCCGCGTACCGTCCGAGTAGTCCGCGGCTTTTTAAAGATTACGGGTTTTTATTAAAAGTTTATACCGGGCTACTCGGAGTATATAACCCCGTTTACGGATTTAACGTGTAAAAGGGCGATATTTAAGTAAACGCCGGAGTACGAAACGGTATTTTAAGTTTTTAAACGAGCCGCCGTAATAGGTTTAATATTAATAACGTAAGAACCGGGGCGCCCGACCTAGGTTAAAGCCGACTTTTCGGGTTATACGGTAAGCGCGGCTTTATTTTAAATATGACGGGACGGTATTTAATACCCGGTAGCGTATTTATTAAAAAAAACTAAACCCGGCGGAGTATAATTACTTAATTTACGATAAAAAACTATATATTATAATTACGGTTTTATAAAAATAAAAACCCGAGTTAAAAAACGAGCGTTTCGACGTATTTATAAACTATTAAAACTTTTAATAATTTTTAACTTATAAATAACTTAATAAGCGGTAAATATAATAAACGGAGGACTTTTTTATAGTAAATTATACGCTCGTATATTAATTAAGGCGGTTATAATTACTTTTAAACGTTTTATCCCGGCGGCCTTAAAATATACCCGCGAATAATAAAAACGACCGGCTAACTAAAAAATAAATATAACTCCTCCGACGGGTAAAAAACGGTTTACGCGGTAATAAAAACCTAGCCTTATAGGCCCGGTAATTAAAAGTAACGGCTTTATACGGATAAATAACCGCGGTAAACTAAAATAACACGGACGAGAAAAACGGAAAGCTGGTCGGGACTTTACCGTCCCTTTTTATAGATAAAAAGTTAACGGCTTACTAACGGGAGGTACTATAAAGTAACCACCGGTACTAAAAGCTTAAAAAAGCCGTAACCCGGGGTTAATAAAACATCCCGCGGGATTAAGGTTTAAATATCGAGCTCGCGGAGTACGTTTTAAACTCGGAAGGCCGTTTATTATAACGCGGCCGCCTTTAAATACCCGCGAGCGAGCCTTTATATATATAGTTAATTTAAAGCGTTTACGACTTAAAGTTTATAAAGTACCCCGGCCGTAAAGCGACTTAAATGACGCTCGTCCGGTTTTATATATAGCCCGGGTTTACGTAAAATATATACCGATTCGTAACTAATTATTAATAATATAAATAAATTAAATCCTAACGAAAGGCGTAACGCGGCTTTCTTAAACTACTACTAGTCTTTAAAAGGCTATAATATAAATTATTAGTAGATTTTATCGTTTACCTCCCGATTAACCGCGGGTATACTAATATTATAATAATTACCGATAAGTTAAGTAAGGCCGTCGTATACAAGCTTATAACTACGATTACGGCTTTAAAAGTAGCCCGCTAGTTATTAATAGCCGTTTTCCGGTACTATAACTTTTTTAAGGTAATTATATTAAACTACGGCCCGTAATTTATTACCGAATTTTAGTCGGAAGTTTATATAATAGTCGGTATTAAAAGGCGGTTATTAACCGCGTTTTACTTAAAGACCGACGGCGTTACGAAACGTATTAATTAAAAGTTAAAAATTTATTTTTAAGCTTTTACCTTTTTTTTATAAAAAAACTAGGCGGACCTCCTCCCGACGGCAATAATTACGGCTAATAACTAAGTAAATATATTTATAAAACTATCGCCTTTTTATATACTACACGGCTACTATATAACGGTAGTTGAAAAGCCCTTAAAAGGAGTATAAAGCCCGGCGACGGACTTAAAAAACGCCCTAATAACCCGTTAACGCTTAAGGGTAACTTATATATAAATAATAATAAAAACCGCGTAAAAAGTTTAAAAGGCCCACGCTAATAAAAAACGGTAACCCGTTAGGGTATATAAAGCCGGAGACCGGGTTATATTATAACTACGGTACGTTAAAACCGCGCTCCCGGTAAAAAAGTTAAATTAAGTAACGCTTCCGTATACCGTAGTATAAGCGGTAGGTACGTACGCCGTGGAATTAAACGTACCCCCGGGGATTTACCCTATATTTTACGTATCTTTAATACGGCGATTAAAGACCGATCCGTTACTAAGTTAATAGTTATAATATATCGAGCCCCCGTTATTAACCGTCGACGGCTACGACGAATACGTAATAAAGCGTATTTTAAAGTACTATAAATGCGGCCGCCGTTAAAAGCTACTAGTTTAATAAAAAGGTTACGCTACCCCGAATTAAAAGCTAAAGGCCGAACTAAAAGAGACGGAAGCCTTTAACGAATATAAGGTACGGGCGAAGCCGTCGTAGGTGTAAGGCTACGCCGCGGCACTAAAAGGCCGCGCGGAAGGAGGGGAATAATATAATAAGTTATAACGTAGTAATAGCGTACGACTATACTATACGTTAGTCCTACCACTTTACGTAACCCTACTACGTAACGCGCGGGTAAGAGGTATATATTAGGAGGCGGGTAGATAGTTTATTAACACTCGTGGGCGTTAAGGAGGTAGGGGAGAGGATTACGTATACTAGCGGGCTAGCGGGGAGAGAGGGGTTAAAAAGGGGTATATAGGTAGGAGGAAACTATTTAGCCGTAAATTATACTGCTCTTCTTTCCTCTTTAAGATTAGTTATTTTTATAATATAAGAGTTATTTATAGGCCTTCGCCGCCCTAACCCTTACACTTTTTATACCTCTTTTTTTTAACTTTTTTTTTACCCGTAACGGCTTTTTTATAACCCCGACTTTTTACTTTTAATAATTTTTATCTCTTTTACCGCCTCCTTTTTTATAAACTCTTCCGGTACGGTAAATATTTACCCGTAACTTCCTCTTTTACTCCGACGTAACTTCCCCGATTACTAAAATATCGAGTACTCTTACTATTAAAAACTTTAGTACGGCTATAAGTACGGCCGTAAGCGCTACCGTTACTACGCCTCTTCTTACCGTAAACGGCTCCGGGGCTAGTAGTAACGTTAATAGTAGCGACGGCGGTAGTACTCCCCCCGTCGGCCCCGTATCGATTAAGTTACTTACGTAGTCCGGCCGGGCTACGAGTATAAGCGTATACGTTATCTTTAAACTTTTACGCGTAACCTCGTTTTATTACCTTTATTACGTAAAGGTTATAAGGGTTTATATTAAGGTTACTATAAACGGGACGTAACGGCGTTATAACGCCTTTAATTATTTTAAAATTAAAGGCCGGGGTTTTAAGTATATAAAGTATATTTCGGTTAAGTATAAATATTATAACGTAAATTAATATTAAAAAATAACGTATTTTTTATATATAACTAATTCGTATAATTACTTTTTTATTTTTAAAATAAAGTCGAGATTTTTATTATAAACTACTATAAATAAGTAGTTAATGACCTCGATCGTCCCTCCGTCCTCGGGGTTTAATATAACGCTTTTTAGTCTTTTTACGCTCTAACCCCCGTTATCGCCGCGCCGGCTTCGTACGGCGTACCGCTCGGCCTTTAAAAGGAGTTAGTAAAACTTTATCGTCGTTAATACGCCGAAGTTATACGGTTAGCCGACGTTACGACTTAGCTAGTTAGCCTTATTACGCGTCTAACTTTCGTTATCGAGAGTATTATTAACTACGTTACGAACGGTGGTGCGGTGACGCTGGGTACTTTTAGCGGCGACGGCGACGGTGACGGCGATAGTGTTATTAACGGTAACGACTTTTTTAATAGTAATAGTGATAAGGATATAAAGGATAATAACGGTAAGGACGGTAATAGGGATAGGGACGGCGACGGTGATAGTAGTTTTAGTAGTACGGTAGCTAGTAGTAATAATAGGTAGTAAGGGAGTATAAGGAAGAATAAGTATAATAAATATAATATTCGGGGCCGTAGCGACGGTATTACGGTAGTAGTAGGTTATTCTTACGTGTTTAAGTTTATAATTAATAATATACGTCCGGCTCGTAGAGTTTTTCCGCGAAGTTAAATTAAGGAATTTAATTTTTTTATAATAACTACTTAATTACGTAACGTGTATCCTAGGCGTACTACGAGGTAACGGCAAGGTTATATTAGTTTTATAGCTAACGTTTTAGAGTATCGTAAAGTTTTTAACGTAAAGTAGTATTAAGTAGGTATACGGTTATAATATAAGTAACGTCTTTTTATACTCCGTAGTTGTACCGCGACGTAATCGTTATAAGGGCGCGGCGGGTAAATAAATAACCGTATAGTTTATTATAACTAGTACGGAGTTAGGTAAAAGTATTACTTTTATACTTAACGAGACCCGTATATTTATTAAGTAATAACTTATAATCCGGGTTTTTAAAGTAAATTAAAACGCCGCGGTACTTAGTTATATTAACCGCGAACGCGGCTACTTATTCGGTTATTTTTATTACTTTAAGGTTATTATATATAAAGGAATACAAGAGGTAGGATAAAATAGCCTAGCCGTAAAAATAAACTAGAGAAAAAAAGATATCGATACTAAAGTAGGAGTTAAAAAGTTATAAAACTTTTACTTACCGAGCTAACTACGAGTAACCGGCGAGGCGCTCTTTTATACCGGCGTACGCTTTTAAAAAACTCTACTAACGTACGGTCGGCGAGAGTCCGCCTCTCGTAAAAGCTTTCGGCCGAGGACTAACCTTAAGGTAAACCCTTAAGCGTTTACGTGGTACTTACGCTTAGATTTTCCGCGGAGCTCTCGTAAACTTATCGGCGCCTACGCGCCTATATAGGTAAATAGCTCCGTCTTTTAGTTATCGTTAACTTATCGGCGACTGGGCGTTTTAATAAGCGGATAGTTATTAGCGTATAGGGCTTGTTTTATTATAAAGGAGTATTTTTTATATTATATAAGTATTATTATTAAGCTTATTAAAATCACGTAATAATTATAAATGCGTTATATATTTAAGCCCGGGCCCGCGGCGGCCGTATTTATTAAATATAATCGAGTGTTATTTATTAAAGCCTTTCGAGGTAGGTTTAATATTATACGTTTTATTTATAAAACTTAATAATACGACAGTTTAAATAAAT
Organism: Ophiostoma ips; assembly: GCA_019925475.1. Taxonomy (NCBI): domain Eukaryota; kingdom Fungi; phylum Ascomycota; class Sordariomycetes; order Ophiostomatales; family Ophiostomataceae; genus Ophiostoma; species Ophiostoma ips. The sequence goes on from JADHKN010000108.1 coordinate 8,831, forward strand.
TTAAATTAATAAAATACCCGTTTTAAACTTAAAAAAAAGTAATAACGTAATTTTATAACCGTTTATAACGACCCGTAGTACGGTCCGTTATAAGTTTACGACCGGCGTCGTTATCCTCGATAATAGTCTCTCGGTAAAGTCGTTTTAAACCGGAGCTTTATAATTAATTATAGTACGGATATACGTAAAGTATAACCTTTTTATAGTAGTTATACGGTATCTTTACGTTAACGTTATAAGTTTAGTAAGTATAAATATTTATATAATAGCCCGCGTTTATAATTTACGGACGTACTTTTTTTATAATAACTTTTTATTTAATTAAAAACTAAAAAACTTTATAGCTTTTATAAAAATAACGATATTACCGTTTAAAATAAATAACGTAGTTTTTACGTAATATTTATAAGTAAAGTATAAAAAATACTCTTTTATAATAAAGTAAACCCTATACACTAATAACTATCCGCTTATTAAGGCGCCTAGTCGCCGATAAATTAACGATAGTTAAAAAAAAAACTATTTACTCGACTAGGCGCGTAGTCGCCGATAAATTAACAATAATTAAAAGACGGAGCTATTTACTTATATAGGCGCGTAGGCGCCGATAGGTTTACGAGGGCTCCGCGGAAGATTTAAGTGTAAGTACTACGTAAGCGTTTAAAAGCTAGCCTTAAGGTTAGTTTTCGGCCGAAGGTTTTTACGAAAGGCGGGTTTTCGCCGACCGTATATTAGTAAAGTTTTTTAAAAGCGTATATTAGTATAAAAAAACGCCTCACCGGTTACTCGTAATTAACTCGGTAAGTAAAAGTTTCGTAACTTTTTAACTTTTACTTTAATATTAATATTTTTTTCTTTTTTAGTTTACTTTTACGGTTAAACTATTTTATTTTACCTTTTATATTCCCTTATATTTTTTCATTTTTATATTCTTACGAATAACCGGCCCGGAGGAAAATATTTACCGAACGCCCCTCGCCTAATCTTTTATAAATACGTACCGATATAAATCTCGATCCTACGTATTATATAACCTTTAAAAGATCGCGCGTTAATACGCCCTTACTTAATTAAAACGATACGGTAAGCGAGCGTTTATTTAAACGTACCGAAATAACGAGAGTACCCGTTTTCGTTAATACCTCGTTAGTAACGTTAATCCTACGTACCCCTCGCTCGTTTAACGCGTTTAATTAAAGCCGGGACGAGCCCGTCACGTTTAATAACTTAATTAGGTAAACCGGTAACGACGTTATTATATTTAAAACGCTAGTTAAATACGCTTAAAGATTAGTTTAGTCGGTTACCCCTCGTAATACGTAACCGCGTAAAGTTTATTAACGCGATACGAAACCCCCTCGTTATTTAGTCGATAAGTTTATTAAAAAGTTTACCGTTACTTAAATTAAAAACTAGATCAACTAGGTCGAGTGGGTTTATAAAAATATAAACCGCCTCGACGCTCCGGATAAATACCGAGTAATTTAAACCGCGAGTTACCTCGAAAAAAGTATTTTTAAAAACTAGACGTACTTTTAAACCTAGCGCCGTAAGGAAGATTTTAGTTTCGAAATTATATAAAAGATTTTTATCGACTTTTTACGTAAAAAATACTACGGTAATAGTAGTTGAATATTTAAATTATACGCCGAACTTTTTTATATACGTTAAAACGACCGCTCCTTAATACTTTATTACTCCGAGTTTCGTAACCTATTAAACCGAGTCGGTATTAACCTTATAGCCCCCGAAAACGGCCCGTATTAATTATAAGTATTTATTTACTACTTTAATAAAAAAGTCCACGACTAATATTAATTTTATACCGTCGGTAAGCCGTTAAAAACGGCCGAAAAAGTAGTTAAATCTTGTTAACGCTACTACGACGAGGAGGTCGCTACCCGTAAACGCTTCCGCTTATAAAACGACCGCCCCGACGATAAAAGTAAAAAGAACCGCCGCGGCCGTACTAATAACTTTATAACACTTAACTCGCGAGTTAATTAAACGCTTATCTCGATTTTAACCTCGATTAACTTTAAGATAGCCCCTCGTAATAAATCCACGATCGCGATAACTTTTTAACTTATTTACTTTTATTACTAAATCCCCGGTTATATCGAAACCGATTATAAAAAAAAAGAAAGTAAAATAGCTACGCCCCGTATATATTAACTAGTATTATATTTCTAAGTTACCCTCGGACGACGAAAACGACGAGAAAAATTTTAATAGTTTTTTAGAAAACTAGCGTAACCGGGAGAAACTTTAACCTTACCGGTTAATAACGATTTAAAAAACTAAAGCTTAAATTCTTCCCGCTATAAAGCTTATATTAAACTTATTACTACGAAGGGATTTTAAAAGCTCGCCGTAACCTTAAATACCGGTTACGATAAAAACGTCGTCGACCGTAACCTCTACTAATATATAAGTTAAATACTATGTTAAACGTAAAACCGACCCTTTAATAAAGATTATAAGAGTTATACGCGTTAAAACTTATAACTTATACCTCGTTAACTTTATTATTTTTACACCGGACGGTATCAAACGATAATACTTAAAAGAATACGTTATTATTAAACGAGCGCCCGCCGAGACTAAGTTATTACTAAACTACGATTATATAAGTCGTTTAAATATACGTATTAATACCGGCTTACGTACTTTTAATTTTAACGATATCGTATATAAGCCTTACTCGGCGTTCGAGTACCGCTTACGCCGAAAAGAAACTATCGGATTTATATATATTAGTAACGCCTAACTTAAAGACGTAAAACCCGATATTTTATTAGTCGACGACCTCCCAAAAAATAAAAAGTTACGCTTAAAAAACGTACCGGAATATATCCGCAATTTCCTCGATATTTTTAATACGGATATAACGAAGGAGCTCTTACTTAAAAACTCCGCGGTATACTATATCGACCTTATAAAAAAAGCTAAGCCGCTTATAGGGCTACTCTACTTAGTCTCGCCGGCTTAACGCGGGATATTACGGGAATAGCTAGAGAGAGAGATTATACTTAACCGTATCCGCCCTCACTTAAGCCCCGCTAGCTCCTTAATCCTATTTATCTTTAAGAAAGGCGGCGAACTCCGTTTATATATCGACTACCGCGTATTAAATAAGTTTATTATTAAAAACTACTACCCGTTACCCTTAATTAACGAGATTCTCTCTTCGTTTTAAGGATTAGTAATCTTTTTTAAACTCGATATCGTTAAAACGTTTTATCGTATACGTATCGCGGAAAGTAATATTTAAAAAATAGTATTCCGTATTAAATATAGCCTCTTCGAGTATACCGTTATACTATTCGGCCTTACTAACGCTTTAATATCGTTTTAAGTATATATATACTCCGCGCTCGTAAGCCTTATCGACGTTAGTTACCTCGTTTATATCGACGATATTATCGTATACTCCCGTTTTATTAAAAAGTATAAAAAGTACCTCTGATAAATCTTTGAATAGCTATAAAAATTCGGTTTTTTCGTTAAGCCTTTTAAATATAAGTTTTTTTTAAATAAAGGTAGACTTTTTAGGTTTCGTAATTATTATATAAAGAGTTAAAATAAATATTAAGCGTATATAAGTAATTAACGACTAACTAACGTTACTTTACTTTAAAAACGTTTAAGTTTTCCTCGGTTTTATTAACTTTTATCGCCGTTTTATCGCGGGTTACACGAAAATTATCCTCCCCCTCATAAACTTAACTAAAACCGTCACGGGTAGCTTTTTCCGTTAAAACCCTTAAAAAGTTATAACTTTTAAAGCTTTTAAACTAGCTTTTATTAAAGCCCTTATCCTTCGTTACTTCGACTACTCTTTACTTATTAGAGTCGAAACCGACGCTTTAAATCGCGTACTAAACGGTATTCTCTCGTAACTCTAAACCCGATAGTAATAAGTAGTACCCGGTCGTTTTTTATAGCCGTAAACTCGAGGACTAAAAGACGCGTTAAAGTATGGGGTAATAAAAGTTACTAGTTATTATTAAGTCGTTAAAATACTAATAGTACTACTTAAACGGTGTTAATAATAAGATTCTAGTTTTAACGGATTATTAAGTATTTTAAAGTATTATTAAAGTACCGACGAAGGACTTTAAAGGCCGCCTAACTAAATACGTATTTTAACTCTCGCCGTTTTTATTAAATATTTAATATCGGCCGGGGATTATAAATACCGCGGACGCTTTCTCCCGGCGCCCGGACTATATAATAAGCGACGTCCTTTATTACGACGTTTTACTAGCTTTTATAAAAACACTCTCCCTTAAGTTAAACGTAAACCGCGAAAAGACTCGTAATTTAAAAAGGGAGGAGAATAAACCGGTATTTATACTACTAAACGTACTTAAGTCGTACAACGAGCGGGTACTTATCAGCTTTTCCGAGTTACGTCTCGTTTTTATCGAACCCTCTCTCGATTAAATAGCGGTAGTATATATTAACGTTATTATTAAAGTAAAGAAAGTTAGAGTAGTTACTTTTAATAAGTAGGTACCGCTACCTCCGCCGCTCGACTTAATCTAAAACGACGTTATAAAAAAAACGTTACGTTAAGGGCTAGCTAATACGTTTAAGCCTCGAGTCGCTTAAGCTTTAACCGACGAGTCGTTTTACCGCGCCGAAAATACCCTTAATCTAAAGGATACTCTTTTAAAACGCTAAGTTCTCGGTAACGGTATCTCCGTTAAAATAACTAATATCCGCGATAAAGGTCCGAGTAATAGCTACGCGGTGTTTTTAAAAGGCGTATTAACTTTTAAAGGGCGTATCGTAGTCCTAGTTTATAACGTTATACGTTAAGTTTTAATTACGTTATACTACGACGATAAACGCGCGGGGTATTTAAAAATAGTTAAAACTCGCGAGTTATTTACCCGCCGCTTTTATTAGCGTAACCTCGCGGAAAACGTTAAACGTTTTATAGTTAGTTATCCGACTTATTAAAGAAACTAAGTACCTCGTTATAAACTTTTCGGGCTTTTATTACCCCTCCTTCGTTTAAAAAAACTATTCTAAAAACTTAGTATAAATATTATTACTAACCTTTTTACTAGTATATTTTACGCCGGAGACGAGTATAACGTTATTCTTATAATCGTCGACCGGTATACGAAGTTCGTATTTTATATTACTACGTAAAAAATTATTAACGCCCCCGAGCTAGCTCGCTTTTTATATGTACGTTAAAGTTTATTATAACTTACTTAAAAAAATATTTTAAATAAAGATTATCTTATTACGAGTTACTTTTAACGCGAGTTAAATTAACTCCGTAGTATAAGCCTCCGCCTTTCGACCGCGTATTATTTCTAAATAAACGGTTAAACCGAACGAGTTTATTAATCCTTCGAATATTACCTCCGCTTATACTACGCCGCCTAACCGACGACTTAAACGCGAGTACTCGCCGACGTAACGTTCGCGTATAATAACCGTTTTTACGTTACGATTAGTACCTCTTTATTCTACGTATTACACAGCTTTTACCCGCGATTAATCGATATCTCTTTCGTAAACGTTGAGGACGCCCGCGTTAACAGAGTTAAAGAGCGGTTAAAAAGTATCGTTTTTATCCGGTAAAAAGTTAACGAGTACTAGGATTACTAAGTAGTTAGTTAAAAGAAGTATTATAATAAAAAGCGGATATTAATATAGTTTTAACTAGGATAAATCGTCGGGTTATTAACGAAGAACCTCCGGCTCGTAAATAATAAGAAAGTATTACCCCGTTATATCCGTATTAAAATCCTCGCCGTCTTAAGCCTTTTTACTTATAAGATTAAACTATTAAAATTGTATAAATAAGTAGGCGTTTACGATATTATCTCCGTTTTACTATTGAAGCTTTAAGAAGATAGACCTAGGGCGACCGACTAATTATTAGTGCCCGAGATTATTAAGGAAAATAAGGATGAAAAGGATGAAAATATTTTAAGCTACCGCTACGAGCTATTAAACCGGTAGTTCCGAGTTAAATAGTCGGGCTAACTAGCCGAGTATAACTCCTAAAAACCTAAGGAAAACCTCGACTTAGTTAAAATTAAATTAAAAAAGTATTAGTAGTAATAAAAGAGGAACTATAAAAAGTGGGACGATTACGAAACTCTAACGGAGTAAACGTAACCGCGTAAACTCTAGCTAGCTTTTATACTTAGACTATATACTACGCTCCGCGACGGGTCGCCTTACCTCTCGCTTTTTATAACGGGTTGAGCCCGATAACTCTTTATATTAACCCGACCTTTACGCTCGGTATTTAATTACTTTAAACTTTACTCCTTATAATAGGTCGAGATTAACTAGCTCTTTATATTAAGTTAACTATTACGTCTTTATTTTTTTTTAAAACTCGTACTTATACTTTTTATAATAAGTTGTAATACGCTCTTAAATAGTCTTTTATAAATTAAATTTATTATATTATAAAATCTATTATTATTAAAAAAATTAAAGGGTTACGCCCCGCCTTTTTATAAAACCGCCGTATAACGTAAACTCCGGGTAAAATTACCTCCGTATTAATATAAATATAAAATAAAAAAGAAATAAAATAAAAATAAAAATAACTTAACACCGGCGACGACCCGACGTAAAACGAACGGTAAAACAAGTTTAAATACTTTATAAGTTTAACGGGGGGCGTAATATAATAACGGCTTTCCGCTTCCGCTCGCGGTATAGTATACGCCGACGTTTAAGCGAGGGTTTAACCGTAGTATCGTCGTTATCTCCTTCTTTTTTACGTATAACGCGTTTCCGTTTTAACGCCGAGGCGTGTACGGGCGTTACTTTTTCCTCGCCCTCTTTTTCCTCCTCGTCCTCCTCCTCGTCCTCCTCTTTATCCTCATCCTCCATCTCCTCGTTTTTTTCCTCCTCGTCCTTTTTTTCGTTTTCATCCTCCTCTTCGTCTTTTTCTTTTTCCTCGTTTACGTCTTACTCCGGTAGGTTTACGAGATTATCGTTAACGTTAGTAGTAGTAATAGCGGCGAGAGCGGCGTTAATAACTACGGTAGTATTAATAGTAGCGACGGTAGCGCGGGCTTTAGTAGCGTCGGCGGTAACGGTAACGGCGTGGGTTTTAACGGCGGCGCGGGCTTTAACGGCGGTACGGGTAGCGACGGTACGGGGCGGAGTTATAGTAAGCGCGACGGGGGACCGGGTAGTAAGCGTCAGGTTAATAAACGGGGGCGTAAACGATTATTCGGCGGTAACGCGGCGGGGCGTAGTAGGAGAACCTTACCCGAGGCGGTTACGGTTATAGTCGTCGACGGCGGGGGTAAGAAAAGTAAGGGGCGCGTTTTTAACGTATAATCGGACGGAATAACGTTTTATTTATAACTATTATTACGTTTAAGTAACGGACGTTAAGAGTATTTTCGTCGTTATTAATATTTTATAAATAAAAAGTTAATATAAACTTAAATTAATAATAATTTAAATAAAATTAAAAATTTATAAACTATATAATAACGCGTTTTAATTATATTTATAATTTAAAAGGAACGTCCCCGGCCGGGTACCGAGGGATAAAGCCCTCGTTTTATAATACCGTGTAAACGGCGTGTTTTTCGTTTATTATAAACGGAATAAAATTAGTTATTACGTATATAATAAGTAACCGTTAAAGTAAAATATTTATACTCCGTTATTTAATAAATATTACTTAATTTACCCTTAAACCGGATAAATCGCCGACTATTAAATTAAATAACTCCTCGGCGCGGCGTTCTTATATACGAGTAACCGCGGTTAATAACCGGACGAGAACTTAACGATTAAAGGTTAAACGGTACACGTCCGCCGACCTTAGTACGCGGTCCCCGCCGCCGCTCGTTACCCGCTTTTCCCGTTATTATTAAAACTACGCTCGTTAGAAAAACTAAGCGAGCGGGTGTAAAACCGGGTTAAACTACGTAACGTTAGTCGGGACTTTTTAAATAACTTTAAACTTATAAAAACTTACTAAACGGTACTATTTATTCTCGGTTATATAAATTATATACCGGCCGTTAACCGTTATAGCGTAAAGGTTACGCGGCGCTTTTTTTTTCCGAGGACGTAAAAGACGTAACGAGTATAAAGCTCGCCGCCCTTTTTAAAAACGGGATTTTTATTTTATTCGGCGTCGGAGCCGGGGTTAGTTATTATTAATACTACCTCCGCCGCCGAGTAAATACCCCAAAGGGAAAACTACGTAACGACCGTCTCGGGGTTGAAGGATAAGATTATATTAGTAGTTATAAATATAATAATTCTAACTTATAAAAAAAACTTTAATTTTACGAAAGAACGGCGAAATACTACTTTATATATATATATACACCCGCTTATTACTTACTTAACCTCCGACGAAAGGATTTAATAAAAACCTCGTATAAAATCCGCCTTACGAAAAAACCTAATTTTAATAAAGTAAACTTTACTAACGTAAACGGTATTTATTAACGCGGGTTAAACTCTTTCTTACTTTAATTATATATCGTACTTAGTACCTCGGACTAAAGTATTTCTTATTTAGGCCGTAAAACGCTCGTAATATTATAACTACCCTCTTTTTATTATAAACTTAACGTTACTTTACGAGTATATTTAGCTTAGTCGTTAAGACGGTTTATTTAAAAAAACGAGGAAAAAATTATTATTTTATAACCGTTAAGTAATATCGCTAGCGATTACTCCGCGAGAACCGTTAAAGTATTATAAGTAGACGGGCGTAAACTTATTTTTATATAACTTTATAAATAAAAGATACTCCCTCGTAACCTTATATTAAAAACTAACTATATGTACCCGTACTACTAGTACTACTAGCCGTTAGCTATAAACGGTCGCCTACTAATACACGAAGTTTATTTTAAAATAATACTCGAGGTTTTACTCTTTAAAAGTTTTCCTTTAAGACGGAGGTTAGCCGCGCTTTTAAACCGCTTACCTTTACTTAAATAAAGTATACGCCGGGACGTCGTATTTAAAAGGGGGGGATAGTATAAAAGATACTCCCTTATAATAGAGTAAACCTTATACATTAATAGTTATCCGCTTATTAAGGCGCTTAATCGCCGATAAGTTAGTAATAACTAAAAGAAAAAGTTATTTACTCGACTAGGCGCGTAGTCGCTAATAAGTTAACGATAGCTAAAAGACGGAGCTATTCACTTATATAGGCGCGTAGGCGCCGATAGGTTTACGAGGGCTCCGTGGAAAATTTAAGCGTAGGTATTACGTAAACGCCTAAGGGCTAGCTTTAAGGCTAGTCTTTAGCCGAAGGCTTTTACGAGAGGCGGGCTCTCGCCGACCGTACGTTAATAGAGTTTTCTGAGAGCGTACGCCGGTATAAGAGCGCGCCTCGCCGGCTACTCGTAGTTAGCTTGGTAAGTGAAAGTCTCGTAACTTTTTAACCTTTACCTTAATATCGATATCTTCTTCTTCTCTGGTTTACCCTTACGGCTAGGTTATTTTATCCTGCCTCCCGTATTCCCTTATATAAAGTAAATAAATTCGTTTTTTACCGGGGTAAATTATGTCTTATACCGCTTCGCCTATGTATTATACGTTAATTAAACGTTTTTAAGGTTTTTATAGTTCTTTTTAGTATTTTTACTAATAATAATTAAGTTAATAATATCCGTAAACCCGATAATAATAATATTCGAGTACGTAACGAGTTCGCGGTATAACGCAGTAATATAGAGTACGAATAGAATAAATAATAAAGACGACCTTTAAAGTACTCCCGCCGTAATCGGGATTTAACGGGATTCCTCGCCGTTAAAACGAAGGCGGGCCGTTTTTTTAACGAAGAAGTTATAAACTTAATTTATAAGCTAGGCCGGGAAGTATAAGTTATATAAAATAAATAAAAGGCGTTAGTAGTTAACGGTGTCGAATACGCCGTTAATATCGAGTTAGAGTAGCGACGTTATCGCCTAGTATTCGAAAGTAATTTTAACTATATTACGGAATACGACGTTTATAAGTTTTATTAATTTATATACCTGGTTACTTATTTACCCGTTAAGGATTATACTATACCGCTCCGCGGCCGTAATAACCCGCCTATTAACTAACGTCTCGACTACTTTTTTTACGGTACGAAGTAAAGAGATTAACTAGTAAACGCCGGCCTTTTATTTTTATTAAAAAGACTTACCCGGTTTAAATAAAACTACTACTAAGGCGTATTAAAAGCTTTATAAGTAGTAAACGAGGTCGAGGCTAATTTATACGACGTTATAAAAGGCGAGGATTATAGTTAGGCCGAGTATTTTTAAAAATCCGGCGGGGATATAATCGTTCCTAAGCGCTTTTTATAACGGTAGCGATACGAGTACGTTAACGACTTCGTTAACGGCGACGCGTTAGTTTATTACGATTTCCTTTTTACGGGGTTAAGTAAGCGGGATATCGGCTAGGTCCGCCGGGGGGACGGGGAAAAACTTAGTTACTAGGATATTTACTTTATCGTTATACTCCGTAATTATAACGTCGCCTTAGTTACTTCGTAGCGGCGGTAACTTAACGTTCTCGGGTAGTTTATAACTACGAAGGCGCGTTTACTTTTTAAGCTTTTAAAATAAAGTGTTATTATACGACGACTTTATATCGGTATTACATTAGTAGGCCGTTTTCGTACGGTAAACGGCTTTATTTTTAACTTTACGTACTTTTTTAAACGCTTTATAATCGTACTTTATTTTTAAGATTTATTACTTTTTAAATACTCGGCGGTTATCTATCGACGCCGTGGCGACGTTAAGTATTTACTAGGGGGAGGTATACCCTTTAGTTAAACGCTTACGCGCCGTTATTTTATCGGCGGAGTTAATGAAAAAGGAAGTAAGTTAATCGATGTATTAGTTAAAAATATCGGGCGTTTCTTCGGTACTATATAAGAGTCGCGGCGTTTATTATTTTAGTATTACGGTTATATCGGTATCCGTAGTATACTACCGTTACCCGGGCGGGGACGGTACTAAGGGGCGGTTATCGTATAGTCGGTACTAAAGGGCGTTATAATTAAATCCGGACTATTTATAATAGCCGGCGAATTTTAGTCGGGCTTACTACGAGTACTAGTAAAGGTCGATTATAAAGTCGTGGTAGTGGTAACGTTACCGCGTCGAGATCCCGTACGGCGTAATAAAAGTAAAGCGGAGTATTATTATAAACTCTCGTAGGTAAAATCCGTTAATATTTATTTTAAGCTAAGTAGTAGAAGTTAAAGTCGTTTAGTAGGATATTTGTATACTTAGTTTATTACGCCGTAGCGATATTATTAAGGGGATAAGTTTATTATTAAAGGTAAAGGTTAGGGATATATATAGCGTCGTTTTTAGTAGTATACGCTTTATTAAAATAACTTATAAAAGCGTACTTACCGTACCGCGGGGACTTATCGTAATACTTAATAATATAACCGTAAACTTAATAGTTATAATATCGGGTAACTCGGGCGGCGGGGTTATATAACTCGTAATTAAAATATTTAGTCTTTTAAATAAAGCTTGCTCCGTAAAAGAAATTCGCGTCGTCGACGTTACGTATTTAAAGGATTAGTTATACTTCGTTTTCGTTATACGTTTTTCGTACCTTCGTTTTTAAAAAGGACGGGATTTTTATGCGAATATCCTTCGACCTCGTATCGTCGGAGTCGCGGGTTAAGTTTATAAGGATTATTTTCGTAATAATAGTATACGTTTTATAATACTAGGTAACGTCCGCGTAAAAAACGCGGGTTACCTAATTATCGTCCGTGAAAAGGTTTTCTACTAGGTTAATAAAGTACGTAACGACGTCGCCGTTAAAAATTTACTTAATACTAATAAGGTCGTCGGGGTTTAGGAGGGTATTTTTAATTAATTATATAATTTCGTCGTATTTACGTTTTTTAATTCTAAATAATTTATAGTAATTAACTATAACTTTATAACGGTCGCGTTTTTAATACGGCACCGCTCGGGGCGTAATAACGAGGATCTCGGTAAAAGAGGGAGTAATAAGGGGTTAGATAAGAGGGGGAGGAGGAGGAGGGGGAGGTATAATAGTAATAATTAATATAATATTATCCGTTACTTTTTATACGATTTAGTCGAGTAAGGAGTTCGTAGTACGGTTCGTAATATATTCGGCGATAAAGAGTAAAAGCTCCGTAATAACGCCGATACGGTCGGTATCCTTACTTTTAACTTAAAAAAGACGGGAGACTATCGAGGAGACTTTAATACGTAATAGCGGGTTCGATTCGTCGTTATTACTAGTATTAATTAATATAAAAGGTGATTTCGGTGTCGGATTTAGTAATAAATAGCTAGCGTTATTATCGCGTTATAACCACGTATTCCGCGCAGCGCCACCGCCACGACCGCGCGGCGGGTGCGTATTACCGCGCTGGCCGTAGGCTATAGAATCGGGTCTGATGAATTTAATACCGATGTTGAATTGATGATTTTTAATTGTCGCGATGGGATTCGCGATAATTCTTTTTGTAATACTTCCCCCGACTCGATAAAAAAGGATATAATATAAACTTAGTTTAAAAAGTATAGTATAATATTTATACCGGTAAAGAGCGAGCTTATATATTGTATAAGGTAATATAGCGCGGAGACTACGCCGTTATAGTTTAACGCGGACACCGTTTACTTTATTAAGATAATAAGGTTTTTAAGCGTTTAGTTAAATAAAAAGCTAGCGTAGTAAGAGTATATCCGACGGCTTTAAATAAAAATAACTATTTAAATATTTACCCTTATACGCCTCGCGGCGTCGGCGTAGGGATATAGAGTTAATACGGCGAAAAAGTTATACTTGATATATATATAGTCCGTTATAAGTTATAACGTAGCGGTATAACTTAACCTAACGATAACTACGCTAGTACGTATTATATCGGTTATAAAGAAAATATAGAAAACCGCGCTCCGAACGGTTATAAGTAGTTATAAATAGATACCGCTACGTCTCCTCGAACTCGAGGCGGGTACGCTTTTTATTTATATTTACGTTTAACGAAAGATTACTAGTTTTTATAATTAAAACGTAGGCTACTAAAGTTACCTCGATACTTTTTATTATAATACGCTCGATAGATTATATCGTTCATAAACTAGGGGAATTACGCGGAAAACACGTGGAGTAATACTAACGGCCTAAAGGTTTACGTAAGCGGTAGGTTAGTATACGGGTAAGAGTGTAAAAGTAACTAAAGTATTAGAATAATTTTAAGAACTTAGTTAGTATTAAATAAAATACCACGGCGCCCTCGTAACGTAAGTAAACTTTAACTATATTAAACCTTTTATTAAATATAAAAGCTTTACTAAATATGAGAGTAGTACACTTACTTAAATACGTATAAGTTATATTAGACTACGTAGTTATTTATTTACGCGACGCGTACTAAATATAATTACGCCGTAATATAATTACGGAGTATAAGAAAATATCGCGTATATTTTAACGTTTTACCCCTTTAACTAAGAGTTACGACAACGACTTTATATAAAACTAGGACGGTTACTACGAGATAAATACGACGTCGCGGTAAATATGTAAGATAAGCGCGGAGTATATCGGATCGTACGGTAAATACTATAAAAGGGATAAATACCGTAATACGGATTTATAAAAGAACTTAACGTAAATCATATTTATAATAAAGACTTTATTATTTAACTTTACTAAGCCGCGTAATACGTTTATAATAAAGGCGCGGCGAATTATATATTAAAAAAGCCGGATAACTAGTCATTATTAACGTTAATACCGTTATTACTAATACCCTTATTGTTATTACCGCTATTATTACTAGCCGTACCGAGTACGAACGGCGTAGCCGCGGCGCTTAAACTATTACCACCGGTTATAATAACGCCTTTATCTAACGACACTAATAAACGGTCGTTAAAGTTAACTAACCGCTTTAAAGCGTCGGCTTAAGTTAAATAGTACCGGTATAGATGTAGCGTCTCGCCCGCGATATTATCGGGGGTAGCCGTAGCGGCTACGGGCGGGGTATTACTAACGGTGTCGCTTAACGACTAGAGGTACAATAGTTAGGTACTAAGTATAACGTCGCGGTTATAGCCGTTAACTAGTTAGGCGCGGTACGTTATTATAAAAGTCTTAGCGCGGTTACTAGTGTATAACGAGAGTTACGGAGTTAGCGGTAAATACGTAAAAAAGTAATTAGGAAAAGAATACTATACCTTTTTATATAAGTAATAACTACCGGTACACTTAATATATTTATAACTACCTGTCGTAGTTATATAATAGTTAAAAACAGTAGTAATACGTTACGTAATAACGGCCGTATCGTTAAAAATATCGGCGGCGTTATCGGGAGAAGAAATAAAAACGCTTATAAGGTGGGCGTAAAAAGGATAAATAAACCGAGGCTCGCGGAGGGGCTTAGCGGGGACCGTATTAATATTACTCGGCGTACTCGTAACCCGGGCGAAACGAGCGGAGCGGCGAAAGCCGTTACCGCCGTTATTACTACTACCGTTATTACCGTCGTTACCGTCGTTACCGCTAATACCGTTAACAGGAGGCGTAATAAAAGTAATACTACTATCGGTCGATATTATATACGCGGTAAAAGATCGGGTTACGCGGCGACGGGGCGGCGAGGGATAAAAAAGCGAGGAGAGAGAGGAGGAGAAAAGGGATATAGAATAAAAAGAGGTACGTCGGCCGGGAGCGGCGACGGAGCGGGAGCGGTGTAAAAAAAGAGCGGGGAGGTATTATAGTTAAAGGATAAGCTTTAACGAGGATAAAAAGAAAAGTAAGTAAAGAAAATAATATATTTATATTAACGAGGTTATAAAACTATCTTTATATAACTATAAATATAGTTATAACTTCTTTTTATAATAAAAAAGCGCTTTTTATATCTAGTACTTTTTTATTAATTATATTACCTTTACTTCACTTTATAGTTATATTAACAGTTATAAAAAAAGGAAGTAACGCGTTCGCGGCATCCACGACGCGCAACGAGTATATTTTTCGAGAAAAACGGATTAATATAATTAACCCACTCATCCTACATATTTATTAATAACTAGATTATACAGAACGCCCTACGAGGCAGTAGCGAGTAGCGTTTTTATCCGGAGAGGCATGTCCTCCACGGTTTTTACTGCTCGGGACTATAGATGAAGCTTACACTATGACTAGCACAGTATAGGTAGTATTAATAATAATCAGGGTTGGAAAAGTCCGGACTTTTAAAAGTCCAGGCCCGGACTTGGACTAACCGGACTTTCAAAAGTCCGGACTTTTAAAAGTCCAGAAAATTCGGACTTTTGAAAGTCCGGACTTTGAAAGTCCAGGAAAGTCGGACTTGGATTTTTAAAAGTCCGGATTTTTTTTGGACTTTTTCGGACTTTTTCGGACTTTTTAAGCTTTGAAGGCTTAAAAAGTATATTAATATATGAAAGTTATATAAATAACCGGTTTAAAGTTAGAATTTATTGTATAAAGCTTAAAATTAAAGTTTTTAAAAATTATTTAAAGGACTTTTAAAAGTCCGGACTCTGAAAGTCCAGGCCTGGACTTGGACTTTCAAAAGTCCGGACTTTGGACTTTTGAAAGTCCGGAAAAAGTCCGGACTTTTTTCCAACCCTGATAATAATAATAATAATAATAATAATAATATATACGTTACTGAAATTAAATTAAACTATTAAGAGTATATACGGTTAGTTAAAATAAGTAACGCCGTCGAGGGTAAGTAGTGTTATCGAGGGTAAGTAGCGTTGTCGACGGTAAATAACGGCGTCGAGGGTAGTTAGCGTTATGAAGAGTAATTATATAAGAAAAGTGTATAGCTTATAGTTAAAGTAAATAAATAAAAGATATTAAAAAACGTATAACCAAATATATAATATAAAAAGGGTAAATAAGATAATATACAAGATTATCAAACTTATAAAAGGAAAAACATTAATTTTTATTCAGCTCTTTACTAAACTAAAACCTCAAATAACAAGAAAACACCTATAAAACAAACAAAAAAAACCAAGAAAAAGGAAAATAAATAACTATCCTCCTCCTCGACGTCCCTTACCTCCCTATTTAACAAATCGTGTAAAACCCGAACATTAAAAGACCTCTATGATTTCGAAAGTATAACCTTTCGTACCGTATCTAGTAAAAGCCTATTTCTAAACTTACTAACCACGTTATTACTTATCGAAAAAACACGCTCCACCGTTGTAGACGTGGCTGGAATAGCTAAATACCGCCTAGTAAGTAGTACTAGGTACGGGTATTTACCGTCCCTTTTATACTAATAGTCCAGGGGATCGATCTTTTTTTTATTTTGAATTTATTTCAAATTATTAGTAAATAAACGAAAGTTAAAAAAACAAAAAAAAGAAAAAACACTTACCGATTTAAACTCGTAATCTTCGTTAAAGTACTAGCGTTAACATATTAAGTATTATTTATTAACTATAAAATAAACTTTAGGCACCTCCTCGTAGTTATTATATCCGTATAATATTTTACATTTTAATAACTATTAGTAAGTATTATATTATATAAACGATAACTACTTACCCCCCTAAAAATCATCGCGAATCCCATCGCGACAATTAAAAATCATCAATTCGACATCGGCATTAAATTCGCAAGACCCGATTCTATAGCCTACGGCCAGCGCGGTAATACGCGCCCGCCGCGTGGTCGTAGCGGTAACGTTACGCGGAATACGCGGTCGTAACGCGATAATAACGCTAGCTAACTATTACTAGATCCGATACTAAAATCACCTTTTATAATAACTAATACTAGTAATAACGACGAATCGAACCCGCCGTTATTTATTAAAGTTACCTCGATAGTCTCCCGTCTTTTTTAAGTTAAGAATAAAGACGTCGACCGTATCGACGTTATTACGGAGCTTTTATTCCTCGTCGCCGACTACGTTATAAACTCTTTACTTGATTAAATCGTATAAAAAGTAACGGATATTTATTTATTTATTTATTTATTTATACACTTATATATTATACTAACTATAGTATAAAATACTTTAACGATTAAGGGTAGTAAAAACCGTAGAGTTAACGCTCGCCGGATAAAAACTTTACTCCCTATAGCCTTTTAAGGCGGTAGTAGTGTATGTATTAGATAGTAAATATCCGTAGGCTATAAGTTAATTAAGTTAATTTATCTCTTTCACTTATGAAAGTGGTATAGTATCCGACGTAGCGTAAAACTACGTCGTCGCTACGGTTATTAGGAGGCTTTATCGAGTGTTTACTATTTACTAGTTTATACGTTTATAGATAAAGGATCGCCGGATATAAAAAGTACGACCCTCGTAAATAAAGAAGGAGCGACCGGTATTATAAGTAGTATAAAGACGCGTTTTCGCCTTTTATTTTTACTTATAAACTCTCCCTTATATTTTCTTAACTATTAAACTTACGGCGCCTCCTTTTTTATACCTCTCCCTTCTTTTTAACCTCCTCCTTTTTAACCCGTAACGGCCGTTTTATAACCCCGACGTTTTACTCTTAATAATTCTTATCTCTTTTACTACCTCCTTTTTTATAATCTTTTCTAGTACGGTAAACGTTTACCCGTAACTTCCTTTTTTACTTATACGTTACTTCCCCGATTATTAAAATATCGAGTACTTTTACCGTTAAAGGCTTTAGTACGGTTATAAGTATAACCGTAGGCGCTACCGTTACTACGCCTCCTTTTACCGTAAACGGTTTTAAAGCCGGCGGTAGTAGTAGTTATAACGATAGCGGTAGTACTCCCCCGTCGGCCCCGTATTAACTAGGTTACGTATACAGCCCGGCCGGGTTATAAGTATAAGCGTATACGTTATTTTTTAAACTTTTACGCGCGGTTTTATTTTATTACCCCCGTTATATAAAAGTTATAAGGGTTTATATTAAAGTTACTATAAACGGGACGTAACGGCGTTATAACGCCTCCGATTACTTTAAAATTAAAAGTAAGGGTTTTAAATATATTAAATATACCTCGGTTAAGTATAAGTATTATAATATAAATCGATATTTAAAAATAACGTATTTTTTACGTATAATTAACTTATATAACTACCTCTCTACTCTTAAAATAAAGTCGAGATTTTTATAATAAACTACTATAAATAAATAACTAGTAACGTCGATCGTCCCTCCGTCCTCGGGGTTTAATATAACGCTCTCTAAGCCCTTTATACTCCGGCCCCCGCCGTCGCCGCGCCGGCTTCGTACGGTATACCGCTTAACCTTTAAAAAGAGTCGGTAAAGCTCCGCCGTCGTTAGTACGCCGAAGCCGTACGGCTAGCCGACGTTACGACTTAGCTAGTTAACCTTATTACGCGCCTAACTTCCGTTATTAAGGGTATTACTAATTACGTTACGAACGGTGGTACGGTGACGCTAGGTACTTTTAACCGCGACGGCGACGGCGACGGCGATAGTACCGTTAGTAATAACGACTTCTTTGGTAGTTATAATAACGAGGATATAAAAGATAATAACGGTAGGGACGGTAATAAGGATAAGGACCGCGACGGTGATAGTAGCTTTAGTAATACGGTGGCTAGTAGTAATAATAGTTAATAAGGCTAATATAAAAAAATAAGTATAATAGGTATAATAGTCGGGGCCGTAACGACGGTACTACGGCGGTAATAAGCTATACTTACGTATTCGAGTTTATAATTAATAATATATATCCGGCTCGCGGGGTTCTTCCGTAAAGTTAAATCAAAGAACCTAATTTTCTTATAATAGCCACCTAACTACGTAACGTATATCCTAGTCGTATTACGAGGTAACGGCGAGGTCGTGTCGGTCCCGTAGCTGGCGTCCTAGAGTGTTGTAGAGTCTCTGGCGTGAAGTGGTGTTAAGCGGGTATACGGTTATAATGTGAGTAGCGTCCTCCTATACTCCGTAGTCACACCGTATAAAGTATATTAAACTACGTAGTTATTTATCTACGCGCCGTGTACTAAATACGATTACGCCGTAATATAATTACGGAGTATAAGAAAATATTACGTATATCTTTACGTTTTACCCTTTTAATTAAAAGTTACGATAATAACTCTATATAAAACTAGGACGGCTATTATAAAATAAAACACGACGTCGCGGTAAATACGTAAAACGAGCGCGGAGTATATCGGATCGTATAGTAGATACTATAAAAGGGATAAATACCGTAATACGGAGTTATAAAGGAATTTAATATAAATTATATTTATAATAAAAACCCTACTTTTTAACCTTACTAGGCCGCGTAACACGTTTATAACGAGGGCGCGGCGAATTGTATATTAAAAAAGCCGGATAACTAGTTATTATTAACGCTAGTACCGTTATTATTAGTACCCTTATCGCTAGTACTATTATTATTACCGGCCGTATTAAATACGAGCGGCGTAGCCGTGGCGT
Source organism: Ophiostoma ips (assembly GCA_019925475.1). Lineage (NCBI taxonomy): Eukaryota > Fungi > Ascomycota > Sordariomycetes > Ophiostomatales > Ophiostomataceae > Ophiostoma > Ophiostoma ips. Next base: position 28,294 of record JADHKN010000108.1, read on the forward strand.
CCGAACTACTACTACCGGTTATAATAATACCCCCGCTTAATATTACTAGTAAACGGTCCTTAAGGTTAGTTAACCGCTTTAGGGCGTCGGTTTATTTTAAAACGATAGCTAAATAGTACCGGCGTAAACGTAGCGTCTCGCCCGCGATATTATCGGGGGTAGCCGTAACGGTTACGGGCGGGGTACTACCGGCGGTATCGTTTAACGACTAAAGGTACGGTAACTAGGTATTAAGTATAACGTCGCGGTTATAGCTGTTAACTAGTTAAGCGTAGTACGTTATTATAAAAGTCTCGGCGCGGTTATTAACGTGTAGTAAGTGTTATAAAGTTAACGGCGAATATATAAAAAAGTAGTTAAGAAGAGATATAATACCTTTTTATATAAATAACGGTTACCGGTATACTTAATATATTTATAACTACCCGTCACGGTTGTATCATAACTAAAAGCGGCGGTAGTACGTTACGTAGTAACGGTTATATCGCCGGAGATATTAATAACGTTATTAGGTAAAAAGACGAAGGCGTTTATAAAACGGGCGTAAGGAGGATAAATAAGCCGAGGCTCGCGGAGGGGCTTAACGGGGACCGTATTAGTAGTACTCGGCGTACTCGTAACCCGGGCGAAACGTACGGAGCGAAGGCCGTTACCGCCGTTATTACTATTATTATTATTACCCTTATTACCGTCGTTACTACTAGTACCGTTAACGGGAGGTATAATAAAAGTAATACTACTATCGGTCGATATTATAAACGTGGTAAAAAAGTTATACGGCGACGGGACGGCGAGGGATAAAAGAATAAAGAGAGAGAGGAGGAGAAAAAAAACGTAAAACGAGGAGAGGTACGTCGGCCGGGAGCGACGACGGAGCGGGAGCGGCGCGGAAAAAGAACGGGGAGGTATTATAGTTAAAGGATAAGCTTTAACGAGGATAAGAGGAAAAATAAGTAAAAGGGATAGTACATATTACGTTAACGAGGTTATAAAACTACTTTTATATAACTATAAGTATAACCGTACCTTCCTTTTATAATAAAAAAGTACTTTCCGTGTCTAATACTTTTTTAGTAATTTTATTACTTTTACTTTACTTTATAACCCCGCGTAGCAGTCTACTCGAGCTATCACGGGCCGTAGCTTAGGCACTAAAGTCGTAGGTTCGAATCCTACCGGGCTCCTCCTACGGAAGATTATACAAATCCTAAGACGAACAATTGTATCGGTATAGCTAGCCGTTAAAATAGTACTAAAACGGGACTTATCCCGTAAATAAATGAATAAGACCACTTCCCTATCAATAACGAACAATACGAAAGCAAAAACCAATAGAACGAATAATATATTAGTTAATAAAAGGGGATATTATCAATACAGGGCTTTATAGCTTGAGTTAATAATACACCGTGGGTATCGTCCTCGCCTCCCTATATTTATATATCCATAACAGTTACCCGCCTCTACAAACATTAACAAAAAGACCACCACCACCGAGACCGCCCAAAATACTATCCATGAATAATACTACGAGGCAGAAGTAAGCGGAGTTTTTCACCCGAAGAGTACTCTACGGTTTTTTACCGCTTAACCGAAGAAGCACTTAACACTGTAGTTAGAATAGTATATAGGAGTACTAATAAATAAAATAAAAATTTAATTTTATACTAAAAAATTAATTTCTATCTAGTGAAAACTAATAACCCAAATCTTATATAAAATCAGTATATAAAGTAGTCTACGATAATAAGACGTGTATATCATACAAATATTAAATATAGCTAATAATTTATCTTATATATTATATAGTATACGTTTTACATTTCTAGTTCTAATAAAAGTAAGGAATAAGGTTAAAGTGCGTACTAGGTTTATACAAATAAAGGGATAAAACTACGAAAGAAGATAGATTCATATAATTATAGAAGTAATGTAATGTATGAAATTATTAACTTACCAAAACTATTTGAATCTATTAACTTGCTATATATGTAGTTTTATATATCAACGAAATTAATGAAATTAACGAAATTAACGAAAACAACGAAATTACCGAAAATAACGAAATCACGTTCTATATTATATTATAATATATTATAATTCACGAAATTCACGAAATTAACAAAATCAACAACATATGAGATCAGCAAAATCAGTAAAATCAACAAACCACTCTATATATGTTATTATGAAATTATATAATTTACGAAATTAGCGAAGGCAACGAAATCAACCATAACATCTAAATCAGCTAAGTTAAATAAATTAACGAAGGAAGAAAACAACGAAAACAACGAAAACAACGAAAACAACGAAAACAGCGAAAACAACGAAAACAAAAAGCACCAAAAGCCTAATTACCCCCCGTAGCGTCGGCGTCTTCGTCCTGATTTAAAGACCTATTCAAGGCCTTTATATCGGTTACCCTCCACAACTTAAGGAGCATAATCTTCCGAACCGTTTCAGGAAGAAGTCTATTTCTAGATTTCGTAACCACGTTACTACTAATAGAAAAGACACGCTCCACCAGGGTTGGGAAAACATTAATTAATTATTAATTTAGTATTGAAATTAATTTCTGGCAAAATTAAATTAATTAAAATTAATGAATACCAAGACCTGAAAAATTAATTAATAATTAATTGATAGAAAAGTGATTAATGCCAAGACCGAAAAAATTAATTTAATTAATTAAATTAATTTTTGGCCCTCTAAAAATTAATCAAAATTAATTAATACCAAGACCCCAAAAATTAATTAATTAATAACAATTAATTTAATTACGTATTTAATTTTCGATTTAATTTAATTCCAACAATTAATTTTTCTTTTTTCAAAACTTCAACGTATACATTTCATCTTTATATAAGAACTATACCTACTAATAGCTGTTAAAATATAGAATATTCCAGCACTATTATAATAGTATAAATAAAAAGGACGGTAAGTAAAAAGGTATTTAAAAGGTTTATTAATATATTCGACCAAGTCACTTCGTACTTTAACGAAGATTACGAGCCTAAATCCGTAAGTTTTTTTCATTTTCATCTATTTATTTAACTTTTATTTTTTTACTAATAACTCAAAATAAAAAAGTTTAATCCGCTAGTCTATTAGTATAAAAGGGAAGGAAAATACCCGTACATAGCACTACTTCCTAGGCGGTATCTAGTCATTTTAGCCACATCTATAACGGTATTACGTGTTTTTTCAATTAGTAGTGATATAGTTAGTAAGTCTAAAAATAAGCGTTTATTATATACGGTACGAAAGGGTATACTTTTAATATATATAAAGGTTTTTTAATATTCGGATGTTAAACGATTTGTTAAATAGGGAGGTAAACGAGCTTAAGGAGGAGGATAGTTAGTTGTTTTCTTTTTTCTTGATGTTTTTTGGGTTGTTTTATAGCCGTTGTCTTGTTATTTGAGGTTTTAGTATAGTAACGAGTTGTATCAAAATTCATGATTTTCGTTTTATAAGTTTAGTTATTTTATATATTTAGTTATACGTTGTTTACTACTTTTTATTTATTTACTTTAACTATAAGGTATACACTTTTTATACGTGATTACCCTTTACAACGCTGCCTACCCTCGACGGCGTTACTTATTTTAACTAGTCGTACGTACTTCTAGTAGTTTGATTTGATTTAAGTAACGTATATATTATATATAGACGTGTTTTTGATTTTGGTAGTTAATATAGATTTATTTTGATTTTTACATAGAGTTATTTTACTATGAAGAATTGTTATTTTTTATTTCATGAAAATTACTTATCAATTAATTAATTTATTTTGGTCGAAAATTAATTAATCCGTAATTAATTAATTTTTGGAAAGTGAAAATTAAATTAATTAAAATTAATGGAAAAAATTCTATTAACTAAACTAATTTTTAGCCGTTGAAAAATTAATTAATGGGAAAATTAATTTAATCAATTAAATTAATTTTCGGCGGCCAAAAATTAATTAAAATTAATTATTAGGTTATTAATTATTAATTAATTAATCATTAATTTTTTTCCTAACCCTGCGCTCCACAGCAGCCGAAGTAGCAGAAATTGCTAAATACCGCCTAGCAATAAGATATAAGTACGGATACTTATTCTTATTTCTTCGCCAGTATTATAACGGCTAGTTTATAATTAGTAAAAGAAAAAAACAAAAACATAAAAAAAAGAGAAATTAAAAAATATAAAACTTACCACGTCGTTTTCATAGTCCTCTATAAAATAAGAGTAGTATTCGTCGATATCGTTAGTGGGAGTCACATAAAGCTCATCCTGACTATCGACATCGAGAGAGGGCACGTTCCGAGGGCGAGGATTAGGACTAGATTGCCCTAATTCGTCCACCGACTAGCTAGGCTCGTCCGACGCCTGCCGTAGCCTATAAAAAAGTTAGTTAAATTAAAATAAAGAAACAAAAAAAGAAAGAAAGAGAGGAAAATAACTTACTGGTCGACCTCTTCTTATAAAAGGTCTTTTACGACCTCCGAAATCATACTAAAAAAGTGCAAAACACCGCCATGTTGAAAGTGCCGTATTTCTAGACGAGGGTCAAGTAAAACCCCTAGGATAAGAGGCGTTAGTGCCTTTACCTGATTTGAACTTAGCCGTTCGGGGTAATACTTATTTAACCTTTTAATTCCAGCCTTAATAGCCAAAACTAAAAAGGTTAAATGCGAAGCCTGTAAATTAGTAAAAAAAACCTTTTTAGAAAGGGGAAAAAAAGAAAACCTTACCAAATCCTTGTCGGCGGTAACGATTACCCGCTTAAAATCGGTAATCAAGGTCCGCAATTTATCGAAAAGTCGATAAATGGCCAGCATAGCAGAAGGAAGGGTAATATATACCTCTGCTTGAAGCTTAACGGAGGGTTCAACAAAAACGTCGAATACTTTTAAAAAGTATTTAACAATCTCCCACTACACTAGACTCAAAAAGAGCTCTTGAAATTCGGTATTCAAAGTATTCCGAGCAACGTATCTTAAAGGCTCTCTAAAAGCCAAAAACACCTCGACTATAACGTAGGTGGAGTTCTAGCGCGTTGTATTATCTAAATAGTTAGTAAATAATTATAATTATCTTAAAAGAAAAAGGAAAAGAAAAAAAACAGAAAAACTTACCTAAAGGGATAATTCGACGAGAAAAGCCAGGCGGGAGGACGTTACTTGCCTTATACTGGGCAATTCCTTAAAAAAGGTGCGTTTTTATGTCTTGCGTATATTTTATCATATTAGTAAGACGTCGAATTCGTGAAAACAAATCTAAATAAAACGAAATAAATTATTAAAACGTATATAAATTAAAAAACGGGGGGTTAAAAAAAACCTTACCTTTAGGCTGATTTTCGGCAGCCGGCCCGGCGGTACTTTCGACATATTTCGCCTGAATTAGCCGTACTACCAGATTGATAATATGGGTAATATAACGAATATCGTTTTCGAAATTGTAGCCGTTTTCGGCCTCGAAGTCGTCTTTAAAAATATCGATGAAGGTGTTATTATTACTAGCGTTATCCCTAGTGATACTTTATTTTTTCAATTAGTAAAAAAGAAAACTAATTAAGTTATAAATAATAAATTAAAACGTACCTATAAATCGAGCTAGATTTAATACTAGGATATTCTTCGAGGATTAATTTTATAGTATCTAAAATATTTTACCTGGTATATAACAGGGCCAAATCGTAGAAGCCTAATTTAGTATATTAGTATAAAATTAATTTTAAGTTAAACTCAACTTAAAGTAATTAAAAAACAAGTAATATAAAAAACGAAAAAGGAAAAAAACGTATCGATAAGTTAGTAAACTAAGTCGTAGTCTCCGTTAATATAAGTCAAAACAAGACCGAGGTAGGTAGTCTAAGTATTTACCGTCCAGATGTCGAACGAGAGGCAAAACGAGCCGTATTCTTCGACGTTTTAAGAAAGGTTTTTGTTCACTCTTATCATGGTATCTTCGAAAGTAGCATCCAAAGTTAACCGTATTTCTTTACGGTTAATCGTTAAGACCCGGCTAAATTATTAGTAAAAATAAAACTATACCCGTCGAGGGTAAGCAGGAAAAATATCACGGGTTATTTATAAAAAAAACGTATGGGTTCAGAAAAGAAAGGAGGTTTTGAAAAGAGGGCGAATCCACCATATTGAATGATAAATTGTTTATAATAATAGAATCAAGGATTTTATCGTTATTTTCGTTTTCGTCGATTACACGCTCGGTATCGGAAATCGTGTGTATACGGGGGCGTTTTCTCGAAAGAAGCTGATTTAGAACATCAGGTCCTTAGAGCGAAGAGTCCAAAAATATTATTAAAAAAAACGAAAAAAAATAAATGAAATAAATTAAAAGGGTTAACTTACTAGACTAGAGTTATTTTTCGGACTGCTTATAAAAAACAATGTTCGGGTGCCGGTTGCGGTAGTGTTAGACGAAATTCGAGCTTTTAAATATAGCTAGCTCTACGTCCCTACTATAGGTACACCTAATAAAACCTCGTTAAAAAAATAAAAAAGAAGAAAAAAAGAAGAAAAAATTTAACTTACTTAGTATACTATACACGAACTCTTCGATTTTCGCCTTCGACGAGAGGCAAAAAGGGTCCGTTTAATAAGTTTTTTATGGATAATATAAATAGAGGACTTGTCGTCTTAGAGGGTAAAATCAAGTGAGTTAAAGGTAGAGGATTTAGTAGTAGAAAAGCCTAAAAAAGAAACGTCCAGCACTTCAAGGACAGAAAAGACGACAGACTCGTCGTCCTAGGGGATATAGCTAATTTTAAAAAAAGCCATAGTAGAGGTAGGGGATTTAAAAAATCAAAAAGTAAAAAGGTAAAGTGAATAGGGCTAAAAATGGTAGTGTGTCAAGGGTAATGTGCGTGAATATATGTATATATATCTAATTAGTATAAAAGAATAAAAATCTAAAGAACGGTAAGTAATATATTATATACCTTTTGAATTCTTTATTGAATTCTAATTTATTTTTATTCTATTACTAGATTTAGACTATTAGAATCTATTAAAATCTTAAACACGAGCTTATTTTACTCTTTAAACTTAAAACAACTATTATTAAGTATAAAACACTTAATTCACTAAGCTAAAACGTATCCGTGTTATAAGTAACCTTAATCTATATGAAACTTCGTTATAAAACGTATTTTAAGTTTATTTTACCCACTATTATACTTCAAATCCTCGTTTCACTTACTATTCTCCTTAAAACCTTTATTTTACCTATTATATATATTTTAAGCATACGATTAATCTATATTTAGCATATTATTACGAAAACCTTTGTTTTATCCCTTTTTACTCTCGAAATAGGGTTTTATCTACTAAATAGAATAAAATCTAGGTTTAGTACTACTATTAACCTGTATTTTGATAGTTTTTGTATGTACGAATTATACGAGTTATGAACGTATAGTTTAATATACGAGTTATACGTAGTTATAACGTTTATAAGCTTTTCGTAATTAGTATAATAAATATATACTATATTTAAAGACTTATATAATATCTCGTAGTAATATAATATATATAATATAAAATAAACTAAAAAAATATACTTTTTATACTTATTATCTTATACTATTTCGATTATATTCGTTTTTTTATTTTTTAAATATATAATATTTCGTTATTAAATTATTTTAATTTTTAATCTAAATAAATACTTACGTGGATATAATACCGTTTATGAATTTATATAATTTGTTTTGAAATGATAAATAAGATATATATAAATTAATTTTGTATTTTAATTAATATTTTAATTAATATTTTATATCTTAAAAAATTAAAATTTAATTTAATTTAATTTTAGTAAAAAGTTAAAAAAAATTAATTTACTAATTAATTTATACTAATTTCTAACCCTAATAACGGGTAATTATAAGTATATAAAGTATACTAGTAGCCGTTATTTATATAAGAAGGTAGTATATTTCTTTTTAATTTCTTCTTTATATATTCACCGTTAAATTCGTAACTTTTATTATATATTAATAACCGCGTTAAAACCTTTATAATAACTAGGGTTAGAAAAAAGTCCGGACTTTTGAAAGTCTAAGTCCGACTTTCCTGGACTTTTAAAAGTCCGGTATATAAATAATGAAACTTTTCGGTATTTATTAATAAGAAAAAGGTTAAATATATAAGTAATTGATAGGTTAAAACGGGGTATTTCGTACGATTCACCTTCTAGAATTCTAGTGGATCGACTTAGTAAAAATTAGATTAAATTTAAATTTATAGAGTTAAAATTAAACGTACCTCTTTTGATTCGTAATCGTCGCACAAATAACTTAGATATTCCCCCTTCTTTTTAGAAGAGGTAATAAAAAAGTCGTCGTTGTTATTTTCTTCACTCGACGAGTTATTTGTACGCCTAGAAGGGCCAGATAACTCGTCTAGTGAAGAAGAAAAACTACCTGGTAGTTGACTTTCTTCTTACTTGATTTGCCTATATATTAACTAGTTAGTAAAAGGAGTGAATAAAAACGTTATAAAATAAAAAAGTACCCTTCGTATTTTTCTTTTAGTATTTTAGCCGTATCCGAAGAAATCGTTGGATAGTGGTGTAAAATCCCGTTACGTGTAAAGTGACGGCCTTTTAGTCGGGGATCTAGAAGAAGGGCTAGAATATAAGGACGTAAATCGTTCAAATGCCGTGCCCTTATTCGTCGAGGAAAGTATTTCGTAAGCTTTAAAATACCGGATTCAATCCCAGTAATAAAAGCATCTAAATACTCCGGCTTTTAATTAGTAAAATAGTTTAAAATCACGGAAGGGGAAAAAAACTTACTAATTCTGGCTTTGAAACTTTTAAACGGTTAAAATCCGTTATAAGGTCTTCGAGCTTTTTATATATCGAATAGATATATAATAAAGCAGTCGGCAAAGTCGTATAAACCTGTCCTTGGAGTTGAATCGACGGCTTTAAAAAGACTTGGAAAATGCGAATCAAATGTTTAATAACCTTCCACTCAATATCCGTTATAAAAAGCCTTTTAAATTCCGTATTTTCCGTAAGGTGAAACACGTAACGTAGAGGCTCTTTAAACGTATAAAGAGTAGAGAGTATATTATAGGTATAGATCCACCACGTTGCGTTATCTATAATTAGTATGAAATTAAATATAATAAAAAGTTAAAATAAACGTACCGAAAGGTATAACCCTCGTTTTGAAATCCGGTGGTAGATTTCCGTCTTGAATAGAGTTCGTAATCCCTCTTTCGAAATGATTTTTCACTTCCCGTGTATACCGGGTTAATGTTATTAATCGTCTAATACGACTAATAAAATCAAAAAAGAGACGGTTAATTAAGTATAATATAAAATAGATAGAAATAAAATAAAATAAACTTACTAAGACTCCCGGTTTCGTCGTTTTCGTTATTTTCGTCGTTTTCGTCGGTAGGAACGTTATTCAAATACGTCGATAGAATATCCCTCGCTATAAGATTTATAACGTGGGCGGCGTATCGAATATCGTTTTTAAACTCTATGTTTTGTCGCTGGTAGAAGTTCGTTTTGAATACCGATAAAAATATGTTATTATTCGAGGCGTTATCTCGAGTAATATTATAAAATTAGAATAAATATAGTTAATTGTAAAAGGAAAAAAATAAAAACTTACTCAAAAACGTTCGAAAAGGTGTTTAACGAAGGGTATGTTTGTAGAATTACCTCGACTTCGTGGAAAATTTACTCGCCGGAGTGAATATTTGTTAATTCGTTAAAACCTATAAATTATTAATAAACGATAATATAAAAACCTTAACGAAATGAAAAAAATTAAACATAACGTACTAGTTAACAGATATTTTAACTTAAACTCAGGGTTTATATAAATAATAATAAGCCCTAAGTACGACGTAGATACGGAAGACGTCTAGATGTCGAGGGTAAGCGAAAATACACTATAATTATCGATATACTTCGTAAAATTATATTTGATTTAACTTTGTCGAGTATAAAAAGTCTCTATTAAAAGACTTTTTATTTTATACCGATTTACCGTGGGAGTAATCCTAATAATAAAACGTTAGTATATAAAAAAATAACACCGATATAAGTAAAATAACGTACGGATTTGAAGAAGTAAGTAAGTTAGTAAACGAATTCGAGTCTAAAATATTAAACGAGAGGTTATTATCGATAATAAACCAGAGAATCTTGTTTAAAATCTCGTCTTCGTTAATTATATCGGAATTCGTATTCGCTCGGACGCGTTTTCTTAAAGCCGATCCGAAAAAGCTTTCTTTAACGGGAACTACCTCGTCGATTATAATAAATTAGTAAAGAAAAAAGTATTAGTATAATTTATACGTACGTCGTTGTCTTGATTTTTCGGATTCTTTATTATAAGCGATATTCGGGTGTTTTCGTTCATAATGACGGGCGTAATTCGACGCCGAAAAACCATTTAAAGTCGTAATAGCTTTGGATGAACATCTAAAAATAAAGTAGTAAACGTTGATTATAATTATCCCAAATTATATAATTCAACTAAGTAGTTAGCGAATTACGTCGTTCGTTCGTTCGTTCGTTCGGTCGGTCGGTTGGTCGGTCGGTCGGTTGGTCGGATAGGGCGCGGGGAGAATTATATAAGGTAGTGATTCGGTCGATGGAATAAAAGATTAATTACTTTTAATAAATATAAAAGGTAATTAATTAATCTTTTATTCCTAAAATTATAAGTCGGTAAAATATCGGTCGTTCGTTCGTTCGTTTGTTCGTTGGTTCGTTCGTTCGTTCGTTCGGGCGATATCTCCGTTATAATAACGGAGATATCGATAATCCAGGATAAAAATAACTAACGTTTACTTACTGTGTACAATCCACTCGAATTCGTCGTTCTTCGCCTTCTTTAAACGGTAAAAGGGTCCTGGTACTTAAACCGGTAGAGATAGTATAGATAGGAGAGTTTTTGTCGTCGAGCGTTAGGTTTTCTAGGTTTTTTTCGATTTCGATTTCTTTTCCTTTCGTTTTTTTCGTATTAATTGTTAAAAGGGACGTGAGTACCGTGTATGTTTCTGACGATGCCGTTGGGGTATATGCTTCGTCGTTAGAGTTTATATTAAATGAACTCTGACGACGAAGACGAAAAAAAAAAATAAAAATAAGAATAAAAAGAAAAAAAAAGTAAGAAGGGAGAAATTGTAAAATAATAAGGAATATGTGAAGATGTGTGAGGAACTGGTGAATGAAGAAAAAAATAAACGTTTGTAGATAGGGAGGAAGAAGAGTATATATAGACGTTTCTGGTCGAATTTAAAATAATATTATACGATTTATTTTTATTATTATTTTATTTCGACTATTGTTTCTTAAGGATAGATAAAGACGCCGGTTTTTTTTTAAAAGGAGGATGTTTTTTGTGAATCCCTGACACTTATGCACGATTGAAAATTAAGAAATTAAAAGACTGCTGTAGTTTTGGTATAAATAACTAAATTCGGTAATATTTTCCTGTATAGAGTGCCTCTTTATAGATAATATATATTAAAAATCAAACTAGTGGTAAAGAGTGGATTTTGGTCGTCGTTATCGTTTTTTACTTCTAGCCGCCTGAAAAAAGCCCTCTTTATAGATTATATATACTAAAAATTAAACGAGTAATAAAGAGTGGATTTTAGTCGTCGTTATCGCTTTTTACTACTAGCCGCTTAAAAAAAGGCTTTCTTTATATATTATGTATATTAAAAACGCTAATACTAAAGGGAGTAGATTTTAGTCGTCGTTATCGTTTTCTACTCCTAGCCGCCTAAAAAAAAGCGTTCTCTATAGATTAGGTATACTAAAAACGCTAATGATGGGAGGGAGTGGATTTTAGTCGTCGTTGTCGTTTTCTACTTTTAGCCGCCTAAAAAAAAGCTTTCTTTATAGATTATGTACACTGAAAACGGTAAAAACGTTAAGAGTGAGATAGGCTGGATTTTAGTCGTTGATGTCGTTCTTGACTTTTAACCGCCCGGACAAGAGGCTTTCCTTATAAATTCTTTATATTAAAAAATAAAATATTAGTAAAGAGTAGATTTTAGTCGAAAAGGGCTTTTTTATAAATTATATATTAATATATAAAATATTACATATTATAATAAAATTGTAGATTTTAGTTGTTATTGTTGTATTTTGTTTTGTAACTATTTAATAAAAGGCTATTTTATAAATTATATATATAGAAGTACTAATAATATAAAAACGGAATAATAGATTTTAATCCTTATTTTTATGTTTTTTTAATAGTTATGATAAACCTTAGTTGTTTATTAGTTGTTTATTTATAATGTATATTAAAAGTATTATAAGTTTAATAATAAATTATATATACTTTATCCGGGTTATATAATAAATATTACTTTTTATAATATATAAAAAAATATATAACTATTAAAAATTATAGTTTTATTTTTTTAAAAAAAATATTAATATACTTACTAATTTATACTACATTTTATAAGTATAAAATATAATAAAATATTAACCGGACTAAATCGGACTTTCAAAAGTCCGAAAAAGTCTAAAAAAGTCCGGACTTTTAAAAGTCTAGGTAAGTCGGACTTTTGAAAGTCTAAGTCCGGGCCTGGACTTTTAAAAGTCCGGACTTTTTTTAACCTTGATAATAACGTACTACACCTAGCTAGCTAGCGGTTATAACCGCGACGTTATACTTAATACCTAGCTATTATACTTTTAATTATTAAACGATACCGTCGGTAGTACCCCGCCCGTAACCGTTACGGCTACCCCCGATAATATCGCGGGCAAGACGCTACGTCTACGCCGGTACTATTTAGCTATCGTTTTAAAATAAACCGACGCTTTAAAGCGGCTAGTTAACTTTAACGACCGTTTATTAGTGTTATTAAGCGGGGGTATAATTATAACTAGTAGTAGTAACTCGGACGCCGCGGTTACACCGTTCGTATTCGGTACGGCCGGTAACGGTAATAGTATTAACGATAAAGGTGTTGGTAATAACGGTATTAACGTTAATAATAATTAGTTATCCGGGTTTTTTAATATATAATTCGCCGCGCCTTCGTTATAAACGTATTATACGGCCTAGTAAAATTAAATAATAAAGTTTTTATTATAAGTATTATAATAGATACTCCTTTATAATAAAGTAAGCCTTATACACTAATAATTATCCGTTTATTTAGGCGCCTAGTCGCCGATAAATTAACGATAATTAAAAAAAAAGTTATATACTCGATTAAGCGCGTAATCGCCGATAAGTTAACGATAGTGAAAAGACGGAGCTATCTGCTTATATAGGCGTGTAAGCGCCAATAAGTTTACGAAGGTTTCGTAGAAAATTTAAGCGTAAATATTACGTAAACGTTTAAGGGCTAGCTTTAAAGCTAGTCCTCGGCCGAAGGTTTTTACGAGAGGCGGACTCTCGCCGACTGTACGTGAATAAAGTTTTTCAAAAGCGTATATTAGTATAAAAGAGCGCCTCGCCGGTTACTCGTAATTAGTTTAATAAATAAAAGTTTTATAACTTTTAAACTTTTACCTTAGTTTTAAACCCCGCGTGGTAGTCTGGTCGAGCTATCACGGGCCGTGGCTTAAGTACTAAAGTCGTAGGTTCGAATCTTACCGGGCTCCTCCTGCGGAAGATTATACAAATCCTAAGACAAATAATTATATCGGTATAACTAGCCGTTAAAATAGTATTAAACGGGACTTATCCCGTAAATAAATAAATAAAACTACCTCCCCTATTAATAACGAAAAATACGAAAATAAACTAGTAAAATAAACAATATATTAGTTAATAAAGGGGAATATTATTAATACAGGGATTTAAGGCTTAAGTTAATAAAACACCGTGGGTATTGTCCTCGCCTCCCTGTATTTATATATCTATAGTAGTTACCCGCCTCTATATATATTAACAAAGAACACTACCACCGAGACCGCCCAGAAATACTATCCACGAATAATAGTATAAGGCAGAAGTAAACGGAGTTTTTCACCCGAAGAGTATAAGTACTCTACGGTTTTTTACCGCTTAACCGAAGAAGTACCTGACACTATAGTTAGAATAGTATATAGGAGTAACAAATAAATAAAAAAAGCTACTTTCGGACGACGAAAAAAACGAGAAAAACTTTAATAACTTCTCGGAAAACTAATGTAATTAGGAGAGACTTTTTTAGCCTTACCGGCTAATAACGACTTAAAAAACTAAAGCTTAAATTCCTCCGGTTACGAAGCCCGTATCGAGCTTACTACTATAAAAGAACTTTTAAAACTCGTTATAACTTTAAATACCGCTTATAATAAAAACGTCGTCGACCGCGACCTTTACTAATATATAAGCTAGTACTATATTTAACGTAAAGCCGACCCTTTAATAAAAACTATAAGAGTTATACGTATTAAAACTTATAGTTTATACCTCGTCGACTTTATTATTTTCACGCCGGACGGTACTAAGTAGTAGGGTTGGGAAAGAAATAATAATTAATTAATTAATAATTAATAGCTTATCAATTAATTTTAATTAATTTTCAACCGCCGAAAATTAATTTAATTAATTTAATTAATTTTCCTATTAATTCATTTTAATTAGCTTTAGCCGCCTAAAAATTAAATTAATTAATTAAAATAATTTTCCTATTAATTAATTTTAATTAATTTTTCGAGGGTTAAAAATTAATTTAATCAATTAAATTAATTTTTTATTAATTTTAATTAAACTAATTTTTACTTTTTAAAGATTAATCAATTAATTAATAATTAGTTAATAAAATTAATTTAATTTTTATAAAATAAAAAATAATAATTCTACAAAGGAATACGGGAGGTAGGGTAAAATAGCCTAGCCGTAAGGATAAACTAGAGAAAAAAAAGATATCGATACTAAAGTAAGGGTTAGAAAGTTATAAAACTTTTACTTACCGAGCTAACTACGAGTTACCGGCGAGACGCTTTTTTATACCGGCGTACGCTCTTAAAAAACTTTACTAACGTACGGTCGGCGAGAGCCCGCCTCTCGTAAAAGCCTTCGGCCGAAGACTAGCCTTAAAGCTAGCCTTTAAACGTTTATAAGGTATTTACGTTTAAATCTTCCGCGGAGCCCTCGTAAACCTATCGGCGCCTACGCGCTGATATAAGTAGATAGCTCCGTTTTTTAGTTATCGTTGACTTATCGGCGACTACGCGCTTAGTTAAGTAGATAGTTTTTTCTTTTAATTATTATTAACTTATCGGCGATTAAACGTTTTAATAAACGGATAATTATTAGTATATAAGGTTTATTTTATTATAGAAGAGTATTTTTTATATTATCCCCCCTTTTTAAATATAACGTCCCGGCGTATACTTCGGGTAACGATAGGCGGTTTAAAAGCGCGGTTAACCTTCGTTTTAAAAGAAAATCTTTAAAGAGTAAAACCTCGGGTATTATTTTAAAATAAACTTCGTATATTAATCGGCGACCGTTTACGGTTAACGGTTAGTAATATTAGTAATACGGGTACGTATAACTAGTTTTTAATATAAGGTTATACGAAAGTAGGTTTACGCCCGTTTATTTATAACGTTTTAACGGTTTTCGCCGAGTAATCGTTAGTAATATTATTTAGTAGTTATAAAATAATAATTTTTCCCCCCCTTTTTAAGTAAGCCGTCCCGGCGACTAAGTTAAAAGTATTTATAAAGTAAACGTTAAGGTTATAGTAAAGGGAGGGTAATTATAGTATTACGAGCG
Source organism: Ophiostoma ips (assembly GCA_019925475.1). NCBI lineage: Eukaryota > Fungi > Ascomycota > Sordariomycetes > Ophiostomatales > Ophiostomataceae > Ophiostoma > Ophiostoma ips. The sequence continues at coordinate 44,039 of JADHKN010000108.1, forward strand.
TTTTACGGCCTAGGTAAAAGATACTTTAAACCGAGGTATCAAGTACGATATATAATTAAAGTAAAAAAGAGTATAACCCGTACTAATAAGTATTATTTACGTTAATAAAGTTTACTTTGTTAAAATTAAGTTTCCTCGTAAGGCGGATTTTATACCAAATCTTTATTAAATCCTTTCGTCGGAGGTTAAGTAAGTAATAAGCGGGTATATATATATATAAAAGGTAATATCTCGCCGTCCTCTCGTAAAATTAAATCTTCTTTTTATAAGTTAGAACTATTATATTTATAACTACTAATATAACTCTATCCCTTAACCTTAAAACGGTCGTTACGTAGTTTTCCCTTAAAAGTATTTACTCGGCGGCGGAGGTAGTATCGGTAATAACCGACCCCGGCTCCGACGCCGAGTAGGATAAAAATCCCGCCTTTAAAGAAAACGGCGAGCTTTATATTCGTTATATTTTTTACGTTTTTAAAAAAAAGGGCGCGCCGTATAACTTTTACGTTATAATAATTAATAGCCGGTATATAACTTATATAACCGAGAATAAACGGTGCCGCTTAATAGGTTTTTATAAGTTTAAAGTTATTTAAAAAGTCCCGACTAACGTTACGTAGTTTAACCTAGCCTTACGCCCGTTTACTTAGTTTTTTTAAAGAGCGTAATCCTAGTAATAATAAGAAAAGCGGGTAACGAGCGGCGGCGAGGACCGCGTATTAAAGTCGGCGGATACGTACCGCCTAGCTTGTAATCGTTAAATCCTCGTCCGGTTATTAACCGCGGTTACTCGTACTTAAAAACGCCGCGCCGAAAAGTTACTTAATTTAATAGTCGGCGACTTATCCGGTTTAAAGGTAAATTAAGTAATATTTATTAAATAATAAAGTGTAAATACTTTACTCCGACGGTTATTTACTATATATATAATAACTAGTTTTATTACGTTTATAGTAAATAAAAAACGCGCCGTTTATATAATATTATAAAACGAGGGTTTTATCCCTCGGTACCCGGCCGGGGGCGTTCCCTTTAAGTTATAAATATAATTAAAACGCGTTATTATATAATTTATAAATTTTTTATTTTATTTAGATTACTATTAACTTAAACTTATACTAACTTTTTTATTTATAAAACGCTGATAATAATAAAAGTACCCTTAACGTCCGTTACTTAAACGTAATAATAGTTATAAATAAAACGTTATTCCGTTTAACTACACGCCGAAAGCTCGCCGTCGCCGTTAAATAATATAATAAAAACGCGCCCTTTATTTTTTTTACCCCCGCCGTTAATAACTATAACCGTAACCGCTTCGAGTAAAGTTCTCTTACTATACCCCGCCGCGTTATTACCAAACGGTCGTTTATACCCCCGTTTACTAGCCTAACGCCTATTACCCGGTCCCCCGTCGCGTTTACCGTAACTCCGCCCCGTACCGTCGCTACCCGTACCGCCGTTAAAGCCCGCGCCGCCGTTAAAACCCGCGCCGTTACCGTTATTACCGACGTTACTAAAGCCCGCGTTACCGTCGCTACCGTTAACGTTACCGTAGCTATTAACGCCGTTCTTACCGCTATTATTACTACCGACGCCGACGACGATTTCGTAGACTTACTAGAGTAAGACGTAGACGAGGAGGAGGAAAAAAACGAGAAAAAGGATAAAAACGAGGAAAGAGACGAGGAGAAAAAGGACGAAGAGGAGGAGGACGAGGATAAAAAAAAGAACGAGGAGGAGGACGAGGAAGAGGAAAAAAACGAGAAGGAGGAAAAAGGCGAAGAGGGTATAACGCCCGTACACGCCTCGGCGTTAAAACGGAAACGCGCTATATATAAAACAGAGGAAGACGACGACGATATTACGGCTAGGCTTTCGTTTAAACGTCGGCGTATACTACGCCGCGAGCGGGAGTAAAAGGCCGTTATTATATTACGCCCCCTGTTAAACCTATAAAGTACTCGGGCTCGTTTTACCGCCCGTTTTACGTCGGGTTATCGCCGGCGTTAAACCGTTTTTATTTTTATTTTATTTCTTTTTTATTTTATACTTATATTAGTATAAAAGTGATTTTACCTAGGGATTACGCTCTACGGCGGCTTTACGAAAAGGCGGGGCGTAGCCTTTTAATTATTTTAATAATAATAAAATTTATAATATAATAAATTTAATTTATAAAAGACTATTTAAAAGCGTACTACGACTTATTATAAAAAGTATAGCTACGAGTTTTAAGAAAGAGAATAAGGACGTAATAGTCGATTTAATATAAAAAGTTAACTAGTCTCGGCCCGTTATAGGGAGTAAAGTTAAAGTAATTAAATATTAAGCGTAAAAGTCGTGTTAATATAAAAAGTTATTAGGCTTAACCCGTTACGGGGAGTAAGAGGTAAAACGACCCGTCGCCGAACGTAATATATAGTCTAGGTATAAGGGTTAATTAAAGTCGGCCCGGCTACGCTTACTCCGTCCGAGTCTCGTAATTATCCTACTTTTTATAATTCCTTTTTTATTACTACTAGTACTTTTTTAACTTAGCTTTAACTAGGTCGAGGTTTTCCTCGGGTTCTTAAAAGTTATACTCGGTTAGTTAGCCCGACTATTTAACTCGGAACTACCGGTTTAGTAGTTCGTAACGGTAGCTTAGGATATTTTTAACCTTTTATTCCTTATCTTCCTCGGCGATTTTAAACACTAGTAATTAGTTAGTCGCCCCGGGTTTATCTTTTTAAAGCTTTAGTAGTAAAACGGAGATAGTATCGTAAACGCTTACTTATTTATACTTTTTTAATAGCTTAATTTTATAGGTAAAAAGGTTTAAGATAGCGAGGATTTTAATATAAATATAATAAGGGGATACCTTTTTATTATTTACGAGCCGGAGGTTTTTTATTAATAACCCGACGATTTATTTTAACTAAAACTATATTAGTATCCGTTTTTTTATCGTAATACTTTTTTTAACTAGTTACTTAATAGTCCTAATACTCGTTAACTTTTTACTAAAAGAAAGCGATACTCTTAAGCCGTTTCTTAACTTTATTAACGCGGGCGTCCTCGGTGTTTATAAAAGAGATATCGATTAATCGCGGTTAAAAGCCGTATAACGCGTAAAATAAGGAGGTATTAATCGTGACGTAAAAATAGTTATTATACACGAACGTTATATCGGCGAGTACTCGCGTCTAGGTCGTCGGTTAAACGGCGTAGTATAAACGGAGGTAGTATTTAAGGGATTAGGAAACTCGTTCGGTTTAACCGTTTATTTAAAGATAGTATACGGTCGAGAGGCGGAGGCTTATATTATAAAGTTAATTTAGTTTGTGTTAAAAGTAACTCGTAATAAAGTAGTTTTTATTTAAGATATTCCTTTTAAACGAGTTATGATAAACCTCGACGTACTTATATAAAAAATAAGCTAGTTTAAAAGCGTTAATAGTTTTTTACGTAATAATATAAAACGCGAACTTTATATACCGGTCGACGATTACGAGAATAACCTTATACTCGTTTTTAGTGTAAAATATACTAGTAAAGAGGCCGGTAATAAAGTTTATACTAAAGTTTCTAAAGAATTCTTTTAAACGAAAAAGGGGCGATAGGAGCCCGAAAGGTTTATAACGAGGCACTTAGTTTCTTTAATAAGTCGGATAACTAGCTATAAAGCGTTTAACGTCTTCCACGAGGTTACGCTAATAGAAACGGCGGGTAAGTAGCTTACGAGTCTTAGTTATTTTTGAATACCCCGCGTGTTTATCGTTATAATATAACGTAATTAAAGTTTAACGTATAACGTTATAAACTAAGACTACGATACGCCTTTTAAAAGTTAATATGCCTTTTAAAGATACTATATAGTTACCGTTCGGACCCTTATCGCGGATATTAATTACTTTAATAGAGATATTATTATTAAAAGCTTAAAGTTTTAAAAAAGTATTTTTTAAATTAAGGGTATATTCGGCGCGGTAAAACGACTCGTCGGTTAAAGTTTAAGCGATTTAAGGCTTAAACGTATTAACTAGCTTTTAATATAACGTTTTTTCCGTAACGTCGTTTTAAATTAAGTTGAAAGGCGGAGGTAGCGGTACTTACTTATTAAAAGTAATTACTTGAACTTTCTTTACTCTAATAATAACGTTAATACGTACTACCGTTACTTAGTTAAATAAGGGCTTAGTAGGAGCGAGACGTAGCTCGAAAAAACCGATAAGTACCCGTTCGTCGTACGACTTAAGTACGTTTAATAGTATAAGTACCGGCTTATTCTCCCCCCTTTCAGAGTTACGAGTTTTTTTACGGTTTACGCTTAACTTAAAAGAGAGTATTTTTATAAAAGCTAGTAAAACGTTATAATAAAGGACGTCGCCTATTATATAGTCCGGGCGTTAAAAGAGAACGTCCGCGGTATTTATATCCCCGGTCGATATTAAATATTTAACGAGAACGGCGAGAGTCGGAATATATATCTAACTAGGCGGCCTTTAAAGTTTTTCGCCGGTACTTTAATAATACCTTAAAGTATTTAATAATCCGTTAAAATTAGGATTTTATCGTTAACGCCGTTTAAGTAATATTACTAGTATTTTAACGACTCGATAATAACTAGTAGCTTTTATTACCCAGTACTTTAACGCGTCTTTTAATCCTTAAGCTTATAATTATAAAAAGCGACCGGGTATTACTTATTATTATTAAGGTAAAGTTATGAAAAGATACAGTTTAATACGTGATTTAAAGCGTCGGTCTCAATTCTAGTAAATAAAAAGTAATTAAAATAACGGAGGATAAAAGCTTTAATAAAAACTAGTTTAAAAACTTTAAAAACTACGGATTTTAAAAAACTTTAACGGAAGGGGCCGCCCGTAATAGTTTTAATTAAGTTCGTAAAAGGGAGGACGATTTTTAAGTAACCCGCGATAAAACGGCGATAAAAGTTAACGAAGCCGAGGAAAACTTAACCGTTTTTAAAGTAAAGTAACGTTAGTTAGTCGTTAATTACTCGCGTACGCTCGATATTTATTTTAACTCCTTATATAATAATTACGAAGCCTAAGAAGTTTACCTCCGGCCGGAAAAATTTATACTTAAAAAGTTTAACGAAAAGGCCGAATTTTTATAACCGTTTAAAAACTTATTAAAGGTACTTTTTATACTTTTTAATGAAACGGGAGTATATAATAATATTATCGATATAAACGAGATAACTAACGTCGATAAGGCTTACGAGCGCGGAGTATATATATACTTAAAACGATATTAAAGCGTTAGTAAAGCCGAATAGTATAACGGTATACTTAAAAAGTTATATTTAATATAAAATATTATTTTTTAGATATCGCTTTCCGTGATACGTATATAATAAAACGCTTTAACGATATTAAACTTAAAAAAATTATTAATCTTTAAAACGAAAAAAGGATCTCGCTAATTAAAAGTAGTAAGTAATAATTTTTAATAGTAAGCTTATTTAACGTATAGTAATCAATATATAAACGGAGTTCGCTACTTTTTTTAAGAATAAATAAGATCGGGGAGCTAGCGGGGCTCGAGTTAAAGCGGATACGGTTAAGTATAATCTCTCTTTCTAGTTATTCCTGTAGTATCCCGCTTTAAACCGGCAAGATTAGGTAAAGTAGCTTTATAAGCGGTTTAACCCCTTTTATAAAGTCGATATAATATACCGCGGAGTTTTTAAATAAGAGCTCCTTCGTTATATTTATATTAAAAACATTAAAGAAGTCGCGGATATATTCCGGTACGTTTTTTAAGCGTAGCTTTTTATCTTTCGAGGGGTCGTGGATTAATAAGATATCGGGTTTTACGTTTTTAAGTTAGGCGTTACTAATATATATAAGTTTAATAGTTTTTTTTCGGCGTAGGCGGTATTCGAACGCCGAGTAAGGCTTGTATATAATATTATTAAAATTAAAAGTACGTAAACTAGTGTTAATACGTATACTTAAACGATTCATATAGTCGTAAGTTAGTAATAATTTAGTTTTAACGGGCGCTTGTTTAATAGTAACGTATTCTTTTAAGTATTATTATTTAATACCGTCCGGCGTGAAAATAATAAAGTCGACGAGGTATAAGTTATAAGGTTTAACGCGTATAACTTTCATAGTCTTTATTAAAGGGTTAGCTATACGTTTAATATAATACTAGCTTATACGTCGGTAAAAGTCGTGGTCGACGACGCTTTTATTATAAGCGGTGTTTAAAGTTACGGCGAGCCTTTAAAGTCCTTTCGCGGTAATAAGCTTTATACGGGCTTCGTAGTGGGAAAAATTTAAACTCTAGTTTTTTAAGTTATTATTAGCCGGTAAAGCTAAAGAAGTTTCTCCCGGCTACGTTAGTTTTTTAAAAAGTCGTTAGAGTTTTTCCCGTCCTTTTCGTCGTTTAAAGGTAACTTAGTAATACGATATTAATTAATATACGCGGGGCGTAGTTATCCTACTTTCTTTTTCTTATAGTTAGTTTTAATATAATTAAGGATTTAATAATAAAAGTAAATAAGTTAAAACGTCGTCGCGATCGCGGATGTGTTACAAGGAGCTATTTTAAAATTAATCGAAGTTAAAGTCGAAATAAACGTTTAATTAACTCGCGAGTTAAGTATCGTAAAGCTACTAGCACGGCCGCGGCGGTTGTTTTTACTCTTATCGTCGGGGCGGTCGTTTTATAAGCGGAAACGTTTGCGTATAACGACCTCCTCGTCGTAGTAACGTTAACAGGTTTTAACTATTTTTTCGGTCGTTTTTAACGGCTTACCGACGGTATAGAATTAGTATTAGTCGCGGACTTTTTTATTAAAATAGTAAATAAATATTTATAACTAGTACGGGTTATTCTCGGGGGTTATAAAGTTAATATTAACTCGGTTTAATAAGTTATAAAACTCGGAGTAGTAAAGTATTAAAGAGCGGTCGTTTTAACGTATATAAAAGAGTTCGGCGTATAACTTAAGTATTTAATTACCGTTATTATAATACTTTTTACGTAAAACGTCGACGAAAATCTTTTATATAATTTTAAAATTAAGATTTTTTTTACGACGTTAGGTTTAAAAGTACGTCTAGTTTCTAAAAATACTTTTTTTAAAATAACTCGCGGTTTAAATTACTCGGTATTTATCCGGAGCGTCGAGGCGGTTTATATTTTTATAAACTTACTCGATTTAATTAATCTAGTCTTCGATTTAAGTAACGGTAAACTTTTTAATAAACTCGTTAACTAAATAACGAGAGGGTTTCGTATCGCGTTAATAACCCTTACGAGGTTACGTATCGCGAAGGGTAACCGACTAGGCTAGTTTTTAAACGTATTTAACTAGCGTTCTAAGTATAACGGCGTCGTTACTAATTTACGTAATTAGATTATCAAACGTAACGGGCTCGTCCCGGCTTTAATTAAATACGTTAAACGACCGAGGGGTACGTGGGATTAACGTTATTAACGAGGTAATAACGAAAGCGGGTACTCTCGTTATTTCGGTACGTTTAAATAAACGCTCGTTTACCGTGTCGTTTTAATTAAGTAGGGGTATATTAACGCGCGATTTTTTAAAGGCTATATAATATATAAGATCGAGATTTATATTAGTATATATTTATAAGGGATCGGGCGAAAGGCGTTCGGTACATATTTTCCTCCGGGCCGGTTATTCGTAAAAATATAAAAGTAAAAACATATAAAAAAATACGGGAAGTAAAATAAAATAATTTAACCGTAAAAATAAATCAAAAAAGAAAAAGATATCGATATTAAAGTAAAAATTAAAAAGTTATAAAACTTTTATTTATTAAACTAATTACGAGTAACCGGTGAGACGTTTTTTTATACCGGCGTACGCTTTTAAAAAACTTTATTAACGTACAGTCGGCGAAAGCCCGCCTCTCGTAAAAACCTTCGGCCGAAAACTAGCTCTAAAGCTAGCCTTTAAACGCTTATAAAGTACTTACGTTTAAATCTTCCACGGAGCCCTCGTAAACCTATCGGCGCTTACACGCTTATATAAATAAATAACTCCGTCTTTTAGTTATCGCTAACTTATTAACGACTACGCGCCTAGTCGAGTAAATAGCTTTTTCTTCTAGTTTTCGCTAACTTATCGGCGACTAGGCGCCTTGATAAGCGGATAGCTACTAACGTGTAGGGCTTATTTTATTATAAGGGAGTGTTTTTTATAAATTCTTTATAATACAATAAATTTATATAAAAATAAAAATTAATTTGTATTAATTATTAAAAATAAAAACACGTATATATATAATATATGCGTTACTTAGATTAAATTAAACTACTAGGAGTACGTACGGCTAGTTAAAAGAAGTAACGCCGTCGAGGGTAGGTAACGTTATAAAGGGTAAGTAGCGCTATCGAGTATAAGTAGCATCGAGGGTAAGCAGCGCTATCGAGGGTAAATAACGGCGTCGAGGGTAGTTAGAGTTATAAAGAGTAATTATATAAGAGAAGTGTATAACTTATAGTTAAAGCAAATAAATAAAAGATATTAAAGAACGTATAACTAAATATATAATATAAAAAGGGTAAATAAAATAATATATCAAATTATAAAACTTATAAAACGAGAAACATTAATTTTTATTTAAGTCTTTACTATACTAAGACCTTAAGTAATAAAAAAACGCCTATAAAACAAACCAAAAAACCCCCAAAAAAAGAAAATAACTAACTATCCTCCTCCTCGACCTCCTTTACCTCCTTATTTAATAAATCGTTTAAAACCCGAATATTAGAAAACCTCTATACTTTCAAAAGTATAACCTTTCGTATTATATCTAGTAAAAGCCTATTTTTAAACTTACTAACCACGTTACTACTTATCGAAAAAACACGCCCCACCGCTGTAGACATAGCTGGAATAACTAAATACCGCCTAGTAAGTAGTGCTAGGAACTAGTATTTACCTTCCCTTTTATAGTAATAATCTAGGGGATCGACGTTTTTTTATTTTAAGTTATCAGTAAATGAATAAAAGTTAAAAAAACAAAAAAAAGAAAAAAAACTTCCTTATTAATATTTTAATATCGTTTTAAATATATATATACTCCGCGTTTATAGGCTTTATTAACGTTAATTACCTCGTTTATATTAATAATATTATTATATACTCCCGTTTTATTAAAAAGTATAAAAAGTTTTTATAATAAGTTTTTAAACGGAGGTAAACTTCCTAAGTTTTATAATTATTATATAAAAAGTTAAAATAAATATCGAGCGTACGCGAGTAGTTAACGACTAGCTAACGCTACTCTACTTTAAAAACGTGTAAGTTTTCCTCGGTTTTACTAACTTTTATTACCGTTTTATCGCGGGTTACTCGAAAATCGTTCTCCCCTTTATAAACTTAACTAAAACTATTACGGGCGGCTTTTTCCGTTAAAGTTTTTAGGAAATTATAACTTTTAAAGCCTTTAAATTAATATTTATTAAGGCTTTTATCCTCCGTTACTTCGACTACTCCTTACTTATTAAAGTCGAGACCGACGCTTTAAGTCGCGTATTAAACGGTATCTTTTTATAACTCTACCCCGATAGTAATAAGTAATACCCGGTTATTTTTTATAATTATAAACTCGTAGACCGAGAGACGCGCTAAAGTACGGGGTAATAAGAGTTATTAGTTATTATTAAGTCGTTAAAATATTAGTAATACTACTTAAACGGCGTTAACGATAGAATCCTAGTTTTAATAAATTATTAAATACTTTAAAGTATTGTTAAAGTACCGGCGAAAAACTTTAAAGGCCGTTTAACTAAATACGTATTCCGACTCTCGCCGTTCTCGTTAAACATTTAATATCGGTTAAAGATTATAAATACCGCGGATACTCTCTCCCGGCGCCCGGACTATATAATAAACGACGTCTTTTATTACGACGTTTTATTAATTTTTATAAAAGTACTCTCTTTTAAACCGAGCGTAAACCGTGAAAAAACTCGCGACTTTAAAGGGGGGGAGAATAGGCCGGTACGTATATTATTAAACGTACTTAAGTCGTACGACGAGCGGGTACTTATCGGCTTTTTTAAGTTACGCCTCGTTTTTACCGAGCCCTCGCTTAATTAAATAACGGTAGTACGTATTAACGTTATTATTAAGGTAAAAAAAAACTAGAGTAGTTACCTTTAATAAGTAAATACCGTTACCTCCGCCTTTTAACTTAATTTAAAACGACGTTATAAAAAAACGTTACGTTAAAAGCTAGTTAATACGTTTAAGCCCCGAGTCGTTTAAGTTTTAACCGACGAGTCGTTTTACCGCGCCGAATATACCCTTAATTTAAAAATATTTTTTTAAAACTTTAAACTTTTAATAACGGTATTTTTATTAAAGTAATTAATATTTATAATAAAAGTCCGAGCGGTAATTACGCGGTGTCCTTAAAAGGCGTATTAATTTTAAAAAGCGTATTATAATCCTAGTTTATAATATTATATAAGAAACTTTAATTACGCTATACTATAACGATAAACGCGCGGGTTATTTAAAAATAATTAAAACTTACGAGCTACTTACCCGCCGCTTTTACTAACGTAACTTTATAAAAAACGTTAAACGTTTCGTAACTAGCTATCCGACCTATTAAGGAAACTAAGTACCCCGTTATAAGCTTTTTAAGTTTTTACCGCCCCTCCCTCGTTTAAAAGAGTTATTTTAAGAATTTAATATAAACTTTATTACCGGCCTCCTTACTAATATATTTTACGTTAAAAATAAGTATAACGTTATCTTTATAATCGTTAACCGGTATACAAAGTTCGCGTTTAATATTACTGCGTAAAAACCTATTAATACCCCCTAGCTAGCCCTTTTTTATATAAATACGTCGAGGCCCGTTATAACTCGTTTAAAAAAATCGTCCCGGATAAAAACTACTTTATTACGAGTTATTTCTAACACGAGCTAAACTAGCTCCGTAATACGAGCCTCCGCCTTTTAACCACGTACTATCTTTGAATAAACGGTTAAACCGAACGAGTTTATTAATCCCTCGAATATTACCTCCGTTTATATTATACCGCTTAACCGACGACCTAAACGTAAGTATTCGCCGACGTAACGTTCTCGTATAATAACCGTTTTTATATTATAATTAATACCTCTCCGTTTTACGTTTTATATAACTTTTATCCGCGATTAATTAATATTTCCCTTATAAACGTTAAAGACGCCCGAGTTAACGAAGTTAAAAAACGGCTTAAAAGTATCGCTTTTATTCGTTAAAGAGTTAACGAGTACTAGGACTATTAAGTAGTTAACTAGAAAAAGTATTACGATAAAAAACGGATACTAATATAGTTTTAACCCGAATAAATCGTCGGGTTATCGACGAAGAACCTCCGGCTCGTTAATAGTAAAAAAGTATCCCCCCGTTATATTCGTATCAAAATCCTCGCCGTTTTAAACTTATCTACCTATAAGATTAAATTACTAGAAAAGTATAAATAAGTAGGCGTTTATAACACTATCTCCGTCTTACTACTAAAACCTTAAAAAGATAGACCCGGGGCGACTAACTAGCTATTAGTACCCGAGATCGCCGAGGAAAATAAAGAATAGGAGGTCGAAGATATTTTAAGTTATTATTACGAGCCGTTAGATAAGTAGTTCCGAGTTAAGTAATCAGGTTAATTAGCCGAGTATAACTCTTAAAAACCCGAAGAAAATCTCGACTTAGTTAAGGTTAAGTTAAAAAAATACTAATAATAATAAAAAAACACTATAAAAAGTAGGACGCTTACGAGACTCCGATAAAGTAAGCGTAACCGGGCCGACTTTAACTAACCTTTATATATAAGTTATATACTATACTCGGCGACGGGTCGTTTTATCTCTCGTTTCTTATAATAAGTTGAACCGGATAGCTTTTTATATTAACCCGACCTTTACGTTTAATACTTAGTCGTTTTAAACTTTACTCCTCGTAACGGGTCGAGACTAGCTAGCTCCTTATATTAGGTTAACTACTACGTTTTTATTCTTTTTTTTAAAAACTCGTAGCTATATTTTTTATACTAAGTCGTAGTATACTTTTAAATAATCTTTTATAAATTAAATTTAATTATATTATAAATTAAATTATTATTAAAAAAATTAAAAGGCTACGCCCCCCTATTTCGTAAAGCCGCCGTATAACGTAACCCCCGGGTAGAATTACCTCCGTACTAGTATAAATATAAAATAAAGGAAAAGAAAAATAAAAATAAAAACGGTTTAATATTAATAACGACCCGACGTAAAACGGGCGGTAAAACGAGCCCGAATACTTTATAAATTTAACGAGGGACGTAGTATAATAACGGCCTTCCGTTTCCGCTCGCGGCGTAGTATACGCCGACGTTTAAGCGAAAGCCTAGTTATAATATCGTCGTTATTTTCCTTTTTTTTTACGTATAACACGCTTTTTTTTTAACGTTAAAACGCGTATAGGTATTACCTCCTTTTCGTTTTCCTCCTCGTTTTTTTCTTTTTCCTCGTCCTCCCCCTTGTTTTCCTCCTTATTTTTATCCTCTTCCTTTTCCTCGTCCTCCTCCTCCTCGTCGTTTTCCTCGTCCTCGTTTTCCTCCTCGTCCTCTTCCTTTTTTTCGCTTACGTCCTACTCTAATAAGTTTATAAAATCGTCGTTAACGTCAGTAACGATAATAACGGCGAGAGCGGCGTTAGTAACTACGGCAGCGTTAATAGTAACGATAGTAGCGCGGGCCTTAGTAACGTTAACGGTAGCGGTAACGGCGCGGGTTTTAACGACGGCGCGGGCTTTAACGGTGGTACGGGTAACGACGGTATAAGGCGGAGTTACGATAAGTACGACGGGGGACCGGGTAGTAAGCGTTAGGTTAATAAACGGGGGTATAAACGACCGTTCGGCGATAACGCGGCGGGGTATAATAAGAAACGTTTACTTTAAACGGTTATAATTATAATTATTAACGGCGGGGGTAAAAAAAGTAAAAGGCGTGTTTTTATCGCGTTATTTAACGGTAATAATAAATTTTTAACGCGTTATTAAAGAAAGACTAAGAATTATCGCGAATCTTATCGCGATAATTAAAAATTATTAATTTAATATCGGTATTAAATTCGTAAAACCCGATTTTATAACCTACGGCTAGCGCGGTAATACGTACCCGCCGCGCGGTCGTAGTGGTAGCGTTACGCGGAATACGCGGTTATAACGCGATAATAACGCTAGCTAACTATTACTAAATCCGACACCGAAATTACTTCTTATATTAACTAATACTAGTAATAACGACGAATTAAACCCGTTACTACGTACTAAAGTTTTCTCGATGGTCTCCCGTCTTTTTTAAGCTAAGAGTAAGGATACCGACCGTATCGGCGTTATTACGGAGCTCTTACTCCTTATCGCCGAATATATTACGAACCGTACTACGAACTTTTTACTCGACTAAATCGTATAAAAAGTAACGGCTAACTTTATATTAATTATTACTACTATACCTCCCCCTCCTCCTCCTCCCCTTTTTATCCGACCCTTTATTACTCCTTTTTTTACTAAGATTTTTACTATTACGTTTTAAACGATACTATATTAAAAACGCGACCGTTATAAAATTATAAATAATTACTATAAATTACTTAACGGAATTAAAAAACGTAAATATAACGAAATTATATAATTAATTGAGAATACTTTCTTAAACCCCGACGACCTTACTAATATTAAGTAGCTTTTTAACGGCGACGTCGTTACGTACTTCACTAGCCCGGTAAAATACCTCCTCGCGGATAATAGCTAGGTAACCCGCGCTTTTAACGCGGACGTTACTTAGTATTATAAAACGTATACTATTATTACGAAAAAAATCTTTATAAACTTAACTTGCGACTTTAACGATATAAGGTCGAAGGATATTTGTACGAAAATCCCGTCCCTTTTAAAACTGAAGGTACGAAAAACGTATAGCGAAAACGAAGCGTAACTAATCCTTCGAATATATAACGTCGACGACGTAAACTTTTTTTATAAAACGGGGTTTATTTAAAAAACTAAACATTTTAACTACGAGTTATATAACCCCGTCGCCCGAGTCACCCGATATTATAACTACTAACTTTATAATTATATTATTAAATATTATAATAAGTCCCCGCGGTACGGTAATTACGCTTTTATAAGCTACTCCGATAAAATATATATTATTAAAAACGACGCCGTAATTTATAAATACGTAAACTATAACGATAAATATTAAACGTAAAACCCGCTTTAGCCGATAATTAAAACGGCCCGCGAGCGCGTTACGATTATATATCGTATACGCTTAACCCGCTTTAAATCTTACCCGAAAAATATATTTTATAATATATAACTACCTTTAATACTAGCTTAACCCGGTATTAACTAATAATTTAACGATCCCTCGTAAACCGCTCTACCCACCGCCCCCGCCGTCTAATCGATCGAGCAGCGAACTACGCCTAATACCGTAACGGCCGTTAACCCCGCTACGACGTCCCCCGAGCCTTTATAAACCGCCTCGGCTACCGACCCCGTCGTTTAGTCGGTTGAGTTATAAGTTACGCTTAATACCGCGACGGTAGTTAGTTTTATTATAATATCCTTTAAATTTTAAACCGTTTTTAACGGCCGATAAACCCGTAGTAAAATAATATTATTATACTTATAATTATTATTATATAATAAAATATATAAAAAATAAAAATAATATAACGACGGTGTTAAATAACCGTTTTAAACCCGACGCTATAATTATTCAACAGCCTAACTAATTTTATTACGGCCTCCTTTAAAACGAGTCCCGATTTGAATACTACGTAATTATATACGATAATAACGTTATACTTCATATATATAAACGTTAAAATATTATATCATAGTTTTATAAAAAAGGCGTTAATTAATACTACGTTACGTTTAAAACTAGGCGTAATAATAAACTTACGGTATAATTTATTTATATTCTTAACCCTTACCTTTAATAATAAACTTACCCTTTTAACGATATCGTTATAACGTAGTAACTTAAGTATACAAATATCCTACTAAACGACTTTAACTTCTACTACTTAACTTAAAATAAATATTAACGGATTTTATTACGAATAAACACCTTACTATAGTTTATAATAATACTCCGCCTTACCCTTATTACACTATATAAGATCCCGACGTAGTAACGTTATAACTACTATAACTCTACGATCGACCTTTACTAATACTCGTAATAAGCCCGACTAAAATTTACTAGCTACTATAAGTAATCCGGATTTAACTATAACGCCCTCTAATATTAACTATATAATAACCACCCCTTAATACCGTCCCCGCTTAAATAACGGTAGTATATTACGGATACCGATATAATTACGACACTAGGATAATAAACGCCGTAACTTTTACGCGGTACCGAAGTAACGCCCGATATCCTCGACTAGTACGTCGACTAACTTACCTCCTTCTTTACCGACTCCGTGTTACAAAGGCACTCCTCGGAAGGTGTCTCTGCCAGTTGATCAGGCTGGGGAGGTTTATGTTCTTGAAATAAGGCTCGAGCAAGTGCAGGACAAACAATATCAGCACT
>JADHKN010000109.1:0-58201 GCA_019925475.1 Ophiostoma ips
CAGGATGTGAATAGGGATGTGAATACGAGTAGGGAAGTGTGAAAGATCGTACTCCGTATGGTAGGGATGGGATGGGGGGCGTGTACCGAGCAGGACGAGGAGCAGAGACGGCAGAAGGTATCATGTACACGCAAGAGGAGGTGGAAGGGGGGGGGGACGAGAACGAAAAAGAAAGCAGGACGCATGACCGCATGCAAGGAGGGAGCTGCGGCAGCGGAAGAAGAAGGAAGAAGAAAAGAACGACAGGACGAGACGGGAAAAGAGCAGGAGAAAAGAAGCGAGAAAAGACAAGAAAAACAAGAGGAAAAGAAAAGAAAAATCCGAGGAGCGGAAAATAGGAAAGAAGTCAGAAGCAAGCAAACAAGACAAAACAAAACAAAAAGAAGAAGACAAGAGGGGAGGGGTGTACGAGTAGGTACGGAGTACAAAGTAAGACGACAGCTGGAGGGAGAGGCGTAAAATGCATATTGCACCATGCACAGGCCCGTAGAGGATACCTGTGCGAGTGGACGTGCGAGCGGACGTGCTGAAAAAAAAACCCTGGGAGTGCTGAGAGTGCCTGGGCGATTGCTTACGAGTCTTCTTACAGCGGGAGGGAGAGAGGGAGGGAGAGAAAGATCTGACCCAAGCGTCTGGGTGCCGTCAGCCATGCTGCGACTCTACGGGGCCAGGCGTCGTAGGCCGGCGAGTATGTACACTTGTGGACTGCGTGCCGTGGCGATCTGGTCGTTTATTAGGCGAGGGCACTTGTGCGGTATGTGTAAATAGTCTGGGCCGCCCCTTATCTTGATCTAAAAAGACAAGACGGGGGACGGGGGAGGAGAAGCGAGGAGGAGAAGGAAGATGAGAGTACGAAGGAAGACGTGGACCAAGTAGTCGGGATCATCTTGGAAAAGAAAGGAGGAGGACAATAATAGAATCCAAGAGAAGAAGAGCTGACAAGTCAGAGATCGAGGACAGACAAGGATCGAGAGCAACAAAGCAGACGGGGGGGATACTCGCAAAATCAAACAAAATCAAACAAAATCAAAATCAAGCAGAATCAGGTAAAAATCAGGCAGGCAAAAATCAAAAAATTTACGAGTACGAGTACAGAGTACAGCAGCCCAAGGTACCCCAGAGGTAGTCGACAGGTAGCACGACGCCTACGGTGGGCACTGGCATGTAGAGCATCAGCCACCAGAACAGCACGTTTTGG
The DNA here is from genome assembly GCA_019925475.1 of Ophiostoma ips. Taxonomy (NCBI): domain Eukaryota; kingdom Fungi; phylum Ascomycota; class Sordariomycetes; order Ophiostomatales; family Ophiostomataceae; genus Ophiostoma; species Ophiostoma ips. Next base: position 1,199 of record JADHKN010000109.1, read on the forward strand.
GCGGTTGCGCGTCGTACAGAGAGTACATGACCGGTACAAGGCCACTGACAAACAAAAAGACAACTACAGACCACATCCGTCCCGAGAGGATTGGGGAGGGGTCCACAGCGCGTGCTGCTAGTACTCGTAGGCAGAGAGGGTGGAAACATGGCACGCACGAAGAGGGCGGGAGGAGGAGGAGGGAGACGAGAGAGGGGGGGGGGGGGTGTCTTGGGGCGAATCAATAGTGCCGACGAAGAGGGAAGGGAGGCGGAGGAGGATCCTGATGGGTACGTTGGGCAAGAAGTGACGAAAAAGAAAGGAAAACGAATAAGAGAAAAGAATAAAAAGAAAAAGAATAAAAAGAAACGAAAAGAAATACTGTCCCCACCAGGATGCATGCACGTTTTGCCACTGCCAGAACGGAGTACGAGTACTCGTGCGTCGTACGCAACCAACCCGGGCAGAGGATCATCTCCAGGGAAGGAAGCATCCCGCGCCTCGGTTGTGATAGAGGGCAGGGGGGGAGGGGGGAGGAGGTAGGGGGGAGGATGGAAGGAGTGAGGAGTGAGGCGTGAGACCAGATAACACGGAGTGACCGCACGTCGCAGTGCAGATATGGAGCTGACGTCGCCGGTCAGCATGCAATGCATGGCAGCGGCGGATGGATGGAGACGAGGGACGTTGGACAGCAGAACGAGGACGTTGGCAAGAGGACGGGGACGTTGACAAGAGGCCGAGTTCGAGTCGAGCGAGAGACAGGTGTAGGGTGTACGAGTAGGTAGACTCGGGAGAGGGGGGTAGAGAGAGGGGAGGAGACGAGAGGAGGAGAGGACGAGCGAGGACGGTCCACCCAACGCGGAAGACGGAGGATGGGGCAATGAGGATGGGCAGGCGTAATTTCTTTTCCCAGCATGAAGGCTGAACTACGACGTACAGAGTATGGGTACGAGTACGGACTACGGAGTACTGAGTACTGAGTACACACACTGCATGGCACTCGGCTGCAGGCGGCTGACTGGTGGCCTGCCTGCCTGCCTGTCTGCTTGCTTGCTTGCTTGAGCTCTGGCAGAAAAATTGGTCATCTCATTTCCCTCCTCCTCCTCCCCTCCTCCACCGCGTGTGTGAGACATTTTAGCTGTGACTGTGATAGTGACGAAGGTGATGTTTCCGGGGGGGGTCTGTCCAATCACGTCGAGTCTCCTTTAATTATTTTCTGTCGATATATGGGCCCAGCTGAACATGGGTCCCTCCACTGTGGTGCATGCCTGCCGTGTGTGTGTGTGGTCTGGTCTGGACGGCGGCCCATCGGCCAAGACAGGAAGAGATTTAAAAGAAGATCGATCTTGTCGGGCTGTTGCGGTATGAGTAATGATTACGAGTCTGTCTTTGGAGGAGGAGTACGTCGTAGCCATGTCGTATGTACTCGTACGGAGTACGCAGAGACAGGCATCCCTCGAGTTGAGGCGACGGCCGCTGCCGACCCTAGGAGATCACGAATAAAAAGGAAGAAGAAAAAGGAACAGACTGTACAATTACGAGTAAATCAGTATCCTCTACTTCAACCCAGAAACCATCCCCTGGCCGGCACTCCATGCGCGAGCACAGACAGCACGATGATCAGAGATCAAAAGAGGAGAGAAAGCCGTGGCGAAAGAGAAAAAGAGAAAAAAGAGAAGAAAAAAAGGGGGGGATCTCCTTGATGGGCCAGCCTCGACGGCAACCGCGCCGCAATGCCGTGGGAGTGGGTATTTCTGAGCAAAGCATGTGGAATTTGAATACCTGGAAAATGCAAATGCAAAATGCAAAATGCAAAATTCAAAACACGGCGAGCCGTCCAAGTCGAAATAATCCAGCATTTTTTTATGAGTTATTCGATTGCCTCGATTTCTCGATTCATATATTCTTCCCGCCCCAAGGACGAGCGAGTCCGAGCATCCTGGTGAACCGGATGACGGTCCGTGATATTTAATTCTACTTTTTGTTTTTCGTTTTCGTGTCTCTTATTTTTTTTCTCTGCCACACCCTCTCCCTCCCTCCTATTACCAAGCCCAACACATGTCCCTCCTTCAAACCACATGGCGGGTCTGCCCAAAAGTACCGCGCACTGCCCACCAGGCCCAATCCAGGCGTAGGCTGTCTCGTGCTCGGCCAAGTCTCCGTAGCCGTAGCCGTAGTCCGTAGTCCGTATTCCGTACCCTGGTGGCAGTGACAGTCTGTGCCGCCTCTTCTTTGTCGTTGCCGTCCTTTTTTTTGTTTTTGTTTGTTGGCTCCTGTCTATGTTGCGGGGCTGGTCAAAACAGCAAAAGAACAAAAGAACAAAACCATCACCCACCGGTCGTCTGTACTTTTGGGCTTTGGGGGAGACGCCAGGCCTGCTTAGCTCGCGCCTCCGTCCGATTTAGTCGCCTGCAGTAACTTGATTGTCCGCGTTTCGAAGTCGGGCTTGTTCGTGCGGCCATTCCTGGTCTGATCGGGAACGGTTGCCCCCAATGTCAGCCTGCTGGAGAGCAAACAAAGTACGGAGTACATGGAAGAACCGGCCGTAGGATTGACCGATGCGGTTTGTGAGCCGAATCATGCGCGATGCGGTGGTTCTTGATAATCAGCGTAACGGCAATTGTTGGTTCTTTGAACTCCTTTTGATTTCTGGGGAGTCCTGTAATTTACTATTTTGTAATATTTCCTGTATTTTTTTACTATGTTTTGTAATAATGTCTATATTTTACTATATTTTTGCAGTATACATCTTCGCGTGCAATCTCTTACCTTTTGTTTATTGTTGTTCTCGTCCTACTCAAATTTATACTATTCTACGATATTTCTTTTGTCGGTACTCCGTAGTCTCTTGTTATGTTTTCTTCTCTCATTAGTTATTTTCCCTTTCTTCGTACTCCGTAATCCTCCCATTAATGCCTCCTAATCAACCAAGCTTAACCTTAACCTTATCCATCTATTTTCTTCTTTTCATCCCATACTCCGTAGACAGCCCTACTGTGCTACGCGATCTCGTCATACCGGCAATCTCGCAATCTCGTGACACAGACTATATTGCATGCCAAAATCGTGCCACTATGACTCAGAACGCCAGTGTCGGCTTTCAGGGACCACCAACGGCCTATAATTTCCCTTTGTTCTCTATATTCGGCACCTGCCGACTGGACAGAACGTGATTAGTCAGCATATAACATCACGGCTACGAGTACGACATACGCGTTTGTCGTATGCATGCCGTCACTGTGCCTTCATGTTTGATTTGTCCGAAAAAAAAAAAACATACCCGAGCCGAAAAATGTATTCGTACGAGTATGGAGTACAGCTACTCCGTACTCCGTACTGGGTTGACATTGATTTTCTCCATTTCGCATTTTATATTTTCTTTTCTTTTCCTTTTTTAGTTCATTTTTCGCCTTGCTTTTTTCAAACTCTTTTCTTCTTCCTTTTTTTCTTCCATTTCCCATCACAAACACGTTCTGCCCCGTCTCCAGGCTTTGCTCCACTGCCACGACGCAAAAAAAGCCCCGTCACTTATTTCCAGCTTGGTTTTTTTTGCTCACTATTTCCATATGATTTACTCACTAAAAAGCGACTGCCCGGCATGCGTTCCGGGCGTGTCGATTATTCTACTTGGGGTACGAGTACACGAGTCCGCGAGTCCAGCAAGTCCAGCTGCGCCGCCGTGGTATCAAATCCGGACAGCTAAGCCTTAAGAACTACGTTGTACGGAGTACAGTGCGTACGGAGTACTCCAGCTGTCCTAGCAAGAAAAATATTCCACTTTCTAGGGGATGCGCCACGAATATATTCCTGAATGCTTGATCCCTGGGCCGCTGGCAGTTGAGACGACTTGAAAAAAAAAGAAAAAAAGAAAAAAGGAAGGCAGCACAGAAGAAAGTAAGAAGAATATGAATGAGAATGAGAAGAAAAAAAAGAAAGAAGAAAAGGAAAGAGCATACGGAGTACGAGTAGGAACGTAAAAAAAAGGAAAGAAAGAAACGAAAGAACGACAAAAAAAGAAAGAAAAGAAGAAACGAAAAAGGCCAGGCACCAGCTGTCATTTGGAACGATTACCACGAAACGCAAATGTCCCCTTGGCAGGTTTATTACGAGTACACCGCCGGTGTGATTTCGTCATGGCTTTGGGTCGATGGATGCATGTGATATCATCTTTTTTTTACTACCTCCGTACTCCGTACTCTGTTCGAACCCGATGACTCTACACTGACATCATCATAACAACCGCTTCATCACTGCGACGTCTGGCGGGATTCGCGTGCTGGGACGTTTTGTTGGTTCCTCGTCCGACAATTCGTCCGGCGGGCGAATGGGCCACACAACAGAGCTGAGCCCTCGGCTCTTATTCCTGGCCGCGAGCTTGACAAGAAAAATGTACGAGTATTTGTGCCCGTCGGAGCACAGAGTCCCCGGTGCCGGGGGAGACGGCATGAAGAGATAGCTACGACGTACGCCCAGTCAATATTGGCAAGGTTTCACAAAAAAACAACCAACCAACCAACAGAAACAACCAACAAAACAATATGATACGCAGAGGACTTTCAAGGACAGCCGCTTGCCGTATGCAGTAGCGCGTCCCGAGCGAAGCGACCGCGGATGGGCTCCCCGGGGGAGGGGGGGCAGTGATGTGCAAGAGAGAGATACTCCGTAGAGAGGAAAAGGAGAACAAGACCGATTGCCCTGGGGCGAAATACGAGTTTGTGCCGCTTATTGGCTGCGCAGGGGTTGAGATAGGCCAGGGATGGATGGCATTTATGATATGTGACGGGAGCAGGTGGGTTTTTTGTGTACGAGTAGTGCCTGCGGGAGCACTCCGTTGAGCCCGTCATTTTGGTAGACAATGTAAGAAAGCAGAAAGAAAAGATGAAAAAAGAAAGAAAAGCCCCAAGGAAAAAACGAGGCGACGAATCCAAACCAAAAACCAAGAAAAAAAAGAAAAAAAGAAAAGAAACGAAGAGAGTCAGGCGTCATACGACGGTAAGCGAGACCCAAATAGAAAAAAAAAGAAACCGAACAAACCCTCACAACAGCGGTTTGCCGATTTGTCTTTACAGCTGGAGGATGTACTCCGTAGGAGAGGAAAAAAAGAAAGAAAAAGAAAAATCTCGGCCATGAAACAGACGCCCACGAGGGGCCCTCCCTTTCCCCGGAGCCTGTACCGTCGAAGCTCATCTGCCGCCGGCTATGCTGCATACGATAGGAAAAGAAAATAAAAAGAAAATAGAAAGTCCTATTGCTTTTTGAAAATCAAATACCCCCTCTTCGCACGGCATCTTCCGTCGTCCCGTACTCGTACGGAGCACTTCCCCCCCCCCCCCCCCGAATCCTACTGCCACCCCAAAATCTATTATCAGTTTGCTTCAGGGGGTGTGTTCTTTTTATTATCTATTTTATTTTTGTTCTCTTGCCTCACAATATCGATCTCCTACCAGGGGGGGGGGGGGGGGGAGACGTTTTGCTCGTCCTCGTTTACCCAACTCAGCCGTCCCTCCGGCGCAACCATAATCCCCGTGGACCCCCTTCCCCCCCCTTGTCATTACTACGACGGACTGACACGTCAATACTGACCTCTCTCCCCTCCTGCCTGTACACCATCCTTAAGCGAGTGGCACGAGTAAAAATAAAAAATAAAAATAAAAATACACGCGCAAGTCAGCGTAGCATTTTGTTGGCCTGTAAAAAAAAGAAGTGCACGGTCGGTGGCACCGGCCAGACTTTACGAGTTGTTGTTGTTGTTGGTGGTGGATGGGCGCAGGAGGATTCAGGTTGATTTCATTAGCAGTGCAACGTTCTTTTTTTGTTCGGACCAACTGCATGAGCTTCCCAACTGCATACTCCGTATGCTCGTACTCGTTAGATAGAGAATAGGGAGCGAGAAAAGACATTCTGCAACCCCCTTCTGCGGCCCCTTCTGCGGCTCTCATTGGTGCTGGAACGAGAGAGCTCGAAGCTCGTGCCAACAAAACAAGCGCCGTCGTGGCGGTGGTGGCTGGCTGGCTGATGGCTGTTGGCCCCGAGCACAAGCCATCAAGCAAGCGAGTTCCTTCGTGTGCGGACGGGCCATGAGAGACGAGCAGCCGTGATTGGGTGCTTCTTCTCTTCTATTGCCGCCCAAATCAAAGAAAGAGCAGCAGGCCGAAGCAGCGCCGCGTTGTGATCGATCCTTCGGCCTGCCGCTGATGCTCTAGACTGCGAAAGGTCTTTCAGACGAGTGGAAGAGGAGGGGGCGTAGGTGGGAGGCAGAGAGGTACCTTTGCATCAATAGTATTATTGCATGATAGTTCCGTCACCCAAGCCTGCTTTCGAGACAAGACCCAGGCCAAGCTGCGGCCTCCGTCGGGGTGACCCTGCATGCTCGCGAGCACGCGTATGCTCATGTTAGCAAGCGGCCGCGGCGGCAGCGGCGGCAGCAGCAGCATCAGTCTTGCTGGCTTGGAACATACAGTAACATGCAGCAACGATGATACTCCCTTGTGTGCAATACTCGGTGATGTTCCCTTGACGTACAAACGTACTCATAGTGTGGAGTGGGAGCTATTCGTTTTAGCTGCTTTTTCTTCTTCTTTTTTTTTTTTTCTTTTTTGTACCCGTTTCTCTTCTCTCGACTCCGTACTCTATTCCTTTTGGCTTGCCCTCTCGGCAGCCCTTGCGTCCGCTGGCAGCTGGCATCTCGCCCCCGCCCGCCCGCCCGCGCAGTAGCTTCGTCGGGATCCATGGCTTGTCGTCCCGCCTCGACACGCCTCGACACGCCTCGCCACGCCGGACTATCACACTATCGACGGGCCCAGACGGCATGGCATGGTCAAAGTGATCTGCGCGATTGGAGGCATCCGATCGCACGGCCGCCCGGCTCCAATCTCCTGCTCGCAGGGCGTGCGTGCAGCACCGTTGGCCCCCTTGTTTTGGTTTATTTTTTTTTTCTTAGAAAAAAGTGCTCACCTCTCACCTCGCTTTACGACGTACGAGTACTCGTATGTGATCATCAATTGCATTCCAGCAAAGAAGCGGTGGCGTCAGGAAGTAAGACACATACGGCGTACGAGTACTCGTAGAGAGAGAGAGACATACTCCGCATAGACACACCGAGAAACAGCTAATCTAGTTGGTCTCGTGTGAAAACGAAAAAAAAGAAGAAAAAAAAAGTTTCCAACGACGCCAGACAGAGGGCCGCCCAGAGTCAAAGCCACGCCTCAACCGGGGGGGCCCTGATGCTCATGCTCCCAGCTCCCAGGCCAGAGCGTCCCGCTTTATCTCGTTGCTGGGAACTTTTTGTTTTTGATTTTTCGCGTGTGTCCTCATTAGAGTGAGCGACCAAAAAAGAGCGATGCGGTGCATTGGGACTTTTTCGTGGAGAGGGCTGAGGAGAGACCCTCTCCTCTCTCATGGATCTGGCCCTGGGGAAAGCCGCTGACCGTAGGTGTACTTGTGCTCGTAAAAGCCGGTCCCCGGTCATAAAGGGTTTGAAGCTGCTGCTCACTCACTTCATCTCCGTCCCGGGTCAGCTTGCGTCATTCTCTCATGCGCTCCCGGAGACTCTCCTCCGCCCCGGCCCTTCCCCCCCTTCCGCCCCCCATGCCGTTCAGCTCGCGCAGTGCTGAGTGTCTCTGTGAGGCTGACCGGGCCACCTCGATCGGGCTGCCGTCGTCACTGCTGCCAATGGCACTGCCACCGACTGCCCGCAGCAGCAGGCTCCGAGAGAAAGAAAGAGAGAGAGAGAGAGAGATGCCAAAGAACCGTGCTAGTCGAGCATGGCTAAACAAGGAAAGGAATAAGCAAGTAGAGAAACAAAAAGAAAAAAGAAACACAGAGACAAGGAAAGAAAGTCCGATAAAAAAAAGAAAAAGAAAGAAAAGAAAGACACTACCCCCGAACAGCCCAAAAGTCGGCTGCGAGCAACGCAGTTGTGTCCGGCCGAACCACGTCTCACCTCTCAGGTGCATTCCTACCGGAGACGATGACGGGCAAAAGCAAAGAAAAACAGAAACAGACAACAGACAACAGACAACAGTTCGAAGAATGCCCATGACCGTGGCCAGAGCGGCTGGCCGATGCTCGGGTGCTCGATCGGGTGCTGACTGGGGCCGCTGCGTACGGAGCAGAGCTGACGGGTGGGATCTTGGTGGCAAAGGAAGCGGGACGTACGCCGTCGTACAGCGCGGCCGGCATGAGACTAGGAGAGAATAGGCATCGTCGATCCTGAGCAAGGCGTAATGTAGTGTGTGTCCAGGAGGGGGGGGAGGGGGGGGAAGGGCATCGCGGCAAGTGGCAGGGTCCTGCCGCAGCCTTGACTCAGTGTGCCGTCCCCCCCGCTCTTGTGTTTCTCTTCTCACCGAGACCCTGTTGCTTTTTTTCTTGAAAACAGAGAGAAAAATAACCAGAAAAAGAAAGAAAAAGAAAGAAAACAATAACAGAAAGATAAAAATAAACCATCAGAGGGCCACGGCGTAGATGTTCGGGAGTACGAGCAGCATGGGTTCCGTGCCCCCCTATTGACCAGGATTCTCATTCACCTCGGCCGACGCCTCGGGTGCTGTCGTCGTCTTGTCCGCGCCCAGGGCCAGCTTGATGCGCCAGTTGAGAAACGTGTCGGGCAGGATCTGGCCGTGGCCCGTCTCCTCGACGCGGAACACCTCAATGTGCGGCGCGCCGGGCTTCCTGCGGATCCGCCACACACCGTCGCTGTCGCCGTCGCTGCCACTGCCGCCGTCGCCAGGCCCAGCAATCGTCGCCCGCAGCCAGTCCAGGAACGCCGCCGCAAAGTTGATGCACGTGTCGCCGTCCCACGGCACCGGCTGCCGGCTGCTGGCCGCGCGCGCCTTGATCGTGCCCGGGATGTTCTCCGTGGCAATCTCCTCGAGCCGCACGAGGCGACCCTGCCGGCTGCGGAAGCCCACCACAATCGTCGGCACGCCCAGCAAAAACGACTGGATCCAGAACTTGAGCAGCTTGCGCTCAAACGCCTCGAGGTCGCGCGGGCTCTGCACGTCCTGGCTCGTCTTGAGCTCGACCCACCGGATCGGCTTGCCCGGAACGGCGGGCTTCGAGTCCCACACGGCGTCGACCTCGCCGCCCAGGCACAGCACCGTCGACCCGATCCCCGTGCGCACCACCGAGCAGTACTGCGCCTTGTTGCTGACCGTCTCGCCGTCGCGGCCCTCGATCTGGTCGCGCGTCATCTCGCCCCACGGCCGCGGCAGCGTCGCCAGCGTCTCGAATTTGTAGCCTGTTGGTCAGTTCTGTCATTTAAATAGAAAAGAACAAAAAGAAATACGAGAAGGCGGCATACCCCAAAAAGACATGACGTCGGGCGGGAACCAGGGCCGGTCCGGGTGCGGCCGCGGCGGGGGCCGGTTCTGGCGCGCCTCCTGTTCACGGCGCGTCTTGGTCTTGTACTCGTGGTTCTCCTCGATGAATCTGGACAGGTTAGCTGCGGTCCGTCCGTTTATGAGCCAGCATTGTCGAGTACGTACATGCATCCCTGTCTGGTTAGCAGCCGTCCGTGGGTACGAGTACAGGTTCACCGAGCTGGGTGGCTTACTTGGTAGTATGTGGCATTCATCTCAAAGCTAGACGGTCAGCACAGTAACACGTAGCGGGCTTAAAAAAAGAAAACGCACCCATCACGATCGTCGTATGGTGCAGCCATGATCTGTTTGGTCAGTGGATATATTATACATCAGGACTGAAAATAGCAATCAACGTACCTTGGTCATCATGCCGCGCCAGGTCACAACTTGGGCGTCAATCTTGGCCTGCGTCGCCTGCTCGTGGGCCGCAATCGAGGCCAGCAGGCTGTCCAGGTGCTCGTCGCCCGAGTCGTCGTGCTTGTCAAACGTCTCAAAGCCGCGCGACAGGTCCGCGTTGAGCTCCTGGGGCGGGTAGTACCACCGCAGGGACCGGTCGTCCAGGTGCAGCGTGTGCGTGTCATCGTACGAGAAGCATGTGAATTCCTCCATGGTCAGCACGATGCTGCTATTAGAGTAAGAACAGCAAAGAGGAGACACACCTTGGGCCGCCGCACGGGCTGGCTCTGGCCGCCGAACCGCTGGACGGGTTGGATCGGGAAGCTCGCCATGCGGGTGATTTGTGCGCAAGCTTTCTGGATGTTCTTGTATCGCATATGTTACAGCAGGCGCATTCGCAGGTAGATGGTGAGTGCGAGGTTGTGCTGCCGTGTCTCGCGGCATGTGGTGTTCAAGTGAGGTTCAATAACATTCGCGGCAAGTGGGTCACGTGAGAACCAGGTCCAGCTCTTACCGCCCAACACTTCACTGAGGATCGATTCAGCGTTTGTTGTATACGAGTAACACACGCATAAGGTGAATATCGAGCACGGTCTCTCCATTCGTTTGCGGTGTCACTTGGTCAGAGTGAATATGATATTCTACAAAGAATGATTTGTATTGCTTACATAAGCAAACGGAAAACGATACATTTACAGTCAATGCCTTGGATGAAGCAGGAGGGAGCACGAAGCAAGTGAATACGAGTAATGCTAGTTACTACGAACTGAAATAACCAACAATGAGTACTAATACCAACCAGCAGTTGCATGCTCAACAGCCGCTTCTCAACGGCGGTGCTCAACGCGGCGGCTCAACGGCGGCGTCTGATGTGGTGCATGCTGCACGTGATTGACGGACTGGCCCCACAACATCGTAGCCGCCGGACCCACTGCAATTTTTCGAGACAAGAAAAGCTGAGCATCCGAACGACATCCCCGGACGTCGACGAGCCATTGACTTGTGCAGCACCGCCGGACTAGCCAACCAAATCCCACACACATACACCCACCATGGCCAGCATACGGAGCTTGGCCCGCACAATGCGGTTTGCGCCCGCAAGAATAGCTGCGCCCTCCCCCACATCGTCCGTGCCGCTGTCATGGCGGCGAGCATCGTCGACGGCCGCATCCGCCAACCCCGCAGCGGCCTCGGCCTCGGACTTGGCCACCTCTCCCGAATTTAGCGACCTCGAGCTCGACTCGTCGTTCCTCACACCCGGCACGCCCGACCCGGCCAAGCTGCCGCCGCGCGACCCCGCCTCGCGCTCCGGCCGCAAGCTGCCCGGCTCCAGGTACGTCCCGATGATGATGCACGCACAAAGCAGGACAGCAATTAACATGCCAGGTACCAATTCCATCCCCCCAAGTACGACCGCGGCCCGCTGCACCCGATCCAGTCGCCGGCGCCGTCGGACCCGACGGCCCGCGACTTTGTGCCGGGCCCCTTCCACAACGCGCGCCTGCGGCAGACGTTCCACTCGACGATCGCGTCTGACATTATGACGCTCGCGTACACGCACGTGCCGCCCGGCGAGCGCAAGGCCGCAGCACAGGAAGAGACGCCGGACCGGCTGCGCAGCTGGGACGGGTCGTCGCCGTACCACAAGAACCGGCCGAAGCGCGGCCCGCGCGGCAGCCCGTACCTGTCGCTGCTGGAGCACGACATTACGTTCCGCAACATCCCGACGCTGCGGTCGGTGACGGTGGCAGCGTTTGTGCCGGAGGCGATCCGCGAGCCGGACCGGCTGGTGGTGGCGCGGTCGGTGATCCAGTCGATCACGGGCGCGTCGCCCGAGGTGACGACGGTCAAGCGCAACGTGTCGCAGTGGCACATTATTAAAGGCCAAAAGGCCGGCTGCAAGGTGACGCTGTACGGCAACGAGGCGTACGATTTCCTGGACAAGTGCGTGCACCTGGTCTTCCCGCGCATCAAGGAGTGGAAGGGCGTCAAGGGCTCGACGGGCGACAGCTCGGGCAACCTGGCCTGGGGCATGACCAGCTCGGACATGGCGCTGTTCCCCGAGGTCGAGTCCAACTACGGCATGTACCCGGCCAAGATGATTCCGGGCTGCCGCGTGTTTGTGGAGACCACGGCGCGGTCGGACCGCCACGCGCGGCTGCTGCTGTCGGCGCTGGGCGTGCCATTTTACGGCGAGCTGCGGAATTAGGCGGCCGTTCTAAGCATTGCTGTATATAAGTTGTGAATAAAAAAAATGTAAGATTCAACATAACCATTGAAATTGTAGAGTTCCATGTCATAAGTCTATCAGTCCATTTTGTATCCCAACACCAACGCCGTCAACCATAAACCATAAAAACCATATGAAAGATATGAAAGAAAAAAAAGAAAAAAAAAGATAAAAAAGATAAAAAAAAGAACAGTAGAAAATCACTTTGCAGCAACGTGCGCCTTGAGCCCGTTGATAATCTCGTCCACGGCGTCCATGTCCTTGGCGTCGACGCGCGCCGGCAGCGGCGTCAGCGTCGGCACCGCCGTCTCGAGCCGCGCCAGCGCCTGCAGGCACTCGTCCATGGCCGGCTGGTAGTTGCGGCACGCCGAGCTCAGCGCGTAGATGGCCTTGCGCCGCACGCCCTCGTGCTCGTCCGCGTTGGCCGCCACCCGCACCAGCGACGGCAGCCCGCCCATGGCCAGCAGCCGCTCCTGGCTCGGCTGGTTGTTCTGCACGGCCGTGCCCAGGCACCACGCCGCCATGCGCCGCAGCTCGGGCTCCTCGCTCTCCAGCACGCCCAGCAGCGGCGTCCACAGCGCCAGCTGGTCCATGAGGTTGGCGTTGTCCAGCGACTCCACGAGCTGCTCAAAGTTGTCAAACGCCACAAGCCGGTTCTCCAGCGTCTCGTCCGCGTCCTTGGACGTGATCACGTCCATTGCCGCCTTCATGAGCTCGGCGTCCGAGGGGCCGCCAAACAGCGCCGCCAGCGCCTCGGGGTTGAGCCCGCGGCTGGCCGGCGCGGCCTCGGTGTTGCCATTGGGGTTCGTGCTCTGCGTCGTCGCCGTCGTGGCGGCATCGGGCGCGGCCGCCGAGTTCTCGATGCCCCACTTGAGGAGCTCGTTGAGTCCTTTGTCCATTGTGTGTGTAGTGGTGATGGTGGTAGTGGTGATGTGTTTTTTTTTGTGAAATCGTTTTTGAATATCTTGTGGAATATTTTATCCGTATTTTGTAAACTCAATGGCGTGTGGTGATACTTTTCTAACAACTGGTCGCAAACTAAATATCAAGCAGAGCCTTGCCGTGAAGCGTCTTGCACGTTCACGAAGGTTCTATCCAGAAGCAGACTAGCGCCTAAAATACTACTGCCCCTCAGTAGCCCGTATGTACTCGTACCGCACTACTCGTACAGAATATGCTGTGCGAGTAGAAGACGAGTACTTGCCCGTTGGCACAGCACGTTCTTGCTCGAACCAACGTCTCACAGGCCGTGCCGACACTGCCATCCTCATGATGTCACCGCCTGTGCATGTGCACGTTGATGCGAGTCGGGATGATGCGGCTGCGTGCAGATAGTGCTTATGTAATACAGCATCAGCAATGCTGCGTCTACGAGTACGAGTACAATGCTGATAATGCTGCATTCTCAGAAAGAAATCAATAAATGCATACGAGCACTACGAGTACGCTCCAGAAATATTCCACTAGGCTGCATCGCGATCTGCTTTATGAGTTGGCGCTTCTGGGCTGAGCTGGCAGCTTAATTACCAATTAAACTTCAACCAAAATTAAATACAAAATTGGCTGCCCCTCTATTGGCACGACCGCCTTGCATTAGGGCAAAGGACGGGAGCGGCGGCACTGCATATGGTTTATTTGATATTATCAGCTCTCCTGGCAACAAAGTACCCGGGCTTGACGTGGTTGCTTATACGATGCTCTAGGACTTACGAGTATTATCCCAAGATCTCACAAGAGTATATTGATCCGTCATCACCACCAGCGTCGGCAGGTCCGTCAGTGCCGCACAGTGCAGCCGTGGGACGCGGCGAGAACGGCGTCAGCAGTGGCCGTTCCATGTGCTTCTCTCTTTGTCTACGACGTATCTGTCTATCAGTCTGCCTGTTATGTACACGTACGAGTCCGTACAAGTTCCGTTTCGCCACGTGCGTACGTCAGCTCCGGCGCAGGCCTGCACGCTCGCTGCTCGATGATTCCGATTTATTGTGCCTACGAGAAACAACCTCTACGAGTACTCGTCTTCCGCTCTGCCGCACCGATGACACGAAGTTCGACTACGTACTCGTATGCTGACTGCCAATATATCATTCCGTCTGATGCCTTTTGCTGAGCTCCCCTTTCGTGTGGACCGCCCCCCGTCCAAGCACAGCTTCGTGTGGCTGGACACGCAAAGCCCGCACTGTGCGGCCGTTTATTGACGCTGCCTTCTTCTTCAGCAACATTCTGATCGGCAGCTGCCTGTCGGCGGTATGTTTTCATCCAGCCAACCAGCCATTTGTCAAAGTGCTGCCTCTCCAACGGCCGACTTACCTCACTCTACTCAGCGCAGCTAATCTTATTCAATCTAATTTGTCGTCGTCCCTCTCCCGAGCCGCATGTCTCGTGGTGGCTTATCTCGATGCCCGGGTACGGAGTAATATAAAGACAGTGTGCACTACTCCGCACCGTACCCACACGGCCCCACGGCAAAATAGCATCTGGGCCACCTGCTGGCGCGCAAAGCCTGGTATCTCGCAGCAAAAAAAGAGGGACCAAAAGGGGGTAGGTACCCGTCGGTATGTAATCAAGAGGACGGTGACCGTTTTCAACTCCGTTTTCTGCCGGAGGGAGGGACGAAGGAAGGAAAGGAAGGAGAGAGGTGAGAGAGGTGTGGCGGTGTCGTCCTGTCCAATGCGCTCCTTCCGTTGTTGTGGTCGGGACCCTTTTTTTTCTTTTTTTGTGTGCCCTTGTCCCCCAAAGTCCCTGACTGCGCCGTATTCGTACTTTGTTGCTTGTAAGCTTCTACGGAGTACTCCGTACGGTGTCGGTCGGTCTCTTTTGGGCCATGTGTTTGTGCCCGTAGCTCTACTGAGTACGAGTATTGCAATGCGATTACAGTGCAGTCAGTCCCTTGCTGGTCGTTCCTTCCCTGTTTCCCACATACAGCCTCCCTGTCTGTTGTCCCTTGCCATTTTCGTTCTTGGGGTCCTCTTGCCCCTCCCCGCCTTTTCGCTCTTTCCCTCTCTCTCCTCAATGGTGCTCCTACGGAGTTGCAGAGTATCGTAGCTGTCGAGGTCACCACAGTAGCTGCTCCTGCCGCGGAAGGAGCTCTCGTCTCCTTGGCCTGCAGACGAATAACATACTCCGTACTCGTACGTCGTAGCTGGGGAATGCTCCGTTTTATTTGATTATTGGATCCGTATCTCTCCGTTTTGTTCTAGCTTTGCTGCCCACCACCACCTCACACCTACGACGTATCCTTCTGCCTACGTAGCGTGCTCCGTACACCAGCAACCCCTCCCCGTTTGCCCCAGCCTCCCCTCCTTGCTCTATGAGTACCTCTCTCCTCCCACTGGACTCCGTCAGTTGCCCACTCGCCGCCGCCGGTTCCCCCTGCGCCCTCTCTCGCCTTCCCTCGCTCGCCCTTAAAGAAGTTCCCACCACCCACCCCCCCTTTTTCTTCCCTCTTCCCTCTTCCCCTTCCCCCCTTGTTTTCTTTCATCCATCATCTCGCAAGAAGCTTTCCGTCTCTGGTTTCTCTTTTTGTTCTCTCTCCTTCTCTTCTTCACCAAACTCTCGTACCCCTAACGCATCTTCTTAATCCCCCCCCTTTCAACTCAAAAATCAGTCACAATGGAGGGTAAGTCATGATGTTCCTCGTCTCTTTCTTTGCTTTGCTCGCTGCTCTCTACTCGCTGGTCGCTGCTCCTGTCTCGTTGTCCTCAACGTATTGCATTCCTCAACGCTCCGGCCCCCCGTCGCCTCAGCTCTCTCCCCTACCTCCCTCCCATTCGCGATCGTGAACTCGCCATCCGGGCTTTCCTGTCTCGATTCACTCCATCTCGCCTTCACTGTCTATCTTCCTCATCTTCCTCCTCCTTCTCTCCGTCCTCGTTCACCTCTGCTACGCTCCGTCTCGTGCCCACCGCCTTTTCCGATAGCTCTCCACAGACCCCTTGTCCTGCACAACTCGCTTCCATTCTTGCCGAGCTGAGCACATGCTAATCCGTCGCCCCCGAATATAGAAGAGGTCGCAGCTCTCGTCATCGACAATGGGTAAGCTCTATTCGCCTTGATTCCTTCTGCGTCCAACGCCTCACCGCCGGCTTCCGCGCGGTGTGGGAAATACCCCTCGTTTCCGACCTCTCCCAAAACCGATGATGTGGCCGAAGCTAGGGACCCACCGCTAGATAACCCTAGACGAATCGGGGAGGCGGCGCCGCAGCAGAGCTAGCAGCAGCAGCAGCAATGCGCTGTCCGTGCTGTGCTGTTTCGTGCTGCCTCGCTGCCTTGTCCATTGGGTCTGTCTACGGGCCCGGGCTACTTCGGCCGGCATCGGCGTCGACGACTCTTTTCTGCGTCATCGTCCATCTTGTCTCCTTTACCCCTTGATCCAGTGATACTAACTCGCCCAGTTCGGGTATGTGCAAGGCCGGTTTCGCCGGTGATGACGCTCCCCGTGCCGTTTTCCGTAAGTGAACCTCATTCTCTGTCTTGTCCGTCTTCTGTCCATCTCCCGAATGCACGCTGACCTCGTCTAGCTTCGATCGTCGGTCGGCCCCGTCACCATGGTATCATGATCGGTATGGGCCAGAAGGACTCGTACGTCGGTGATGAGGCACAGTCGAAGCGTGGTATCCTGACCCTGCGGTACCCCATCGAGCACGGTGTCGTCACCAACTGGGACGACATGGAGAAGATCTGGCACCACACCTTCTACAACGAGCTGCGTGTCGCCCCCGAGGAGCACCCCATCCTGCTCACCGAGGCCCCCATCAACCCCAAGTCCAACCGTGAGAAGATGACCCAGATTGTCTTTGAGACCTTTAACGCCCCCGCCTTCTACGTCAACATCCAGGCCGTCCTGTCGCTGTACGCCTCGGGTCGTACCACGGGTATCGTGCTGGACTCGGGTGACGGTGTCACTCACGTCGTGCCCATCTACGAGGGTTTCGCTCTGCCCCACGCCATTGCCCGTGTCGACATGGCTGGCCGTGACTTGACCGACTACCTGATGAAGATCCTGGCCGAGCGCGGCTACTCCTTCTCGACCACGGCCGAGCGTGAAATCGTCCGCGACATCAAGGAGAAGCTCTGCTACGTCGCCCTGGACTTTGAGCAGGAGATCCAGACGGCGGCCCAGTCGTCGAGCCTGGAGAAGTCGTACGAGCTGCCCGACGGCCAGGTCATCACCATTGGCAACGAGCGCTTCCGTGCCCCCGAGGCCCTGTTCCAGCCCTCGGTGCTGGGTCTGGAGAACGGCGGTATCCACGTGACTACGTTCAACTCGATCATGAAGTGCGATGTCGACGTCCGCAAGGACCTGTACGGCAACATTGTCATGTCGGGTGGTACCACCATGTACCCCGGTCTGTCGGACCGTATGCAGAAGGAGATCACTGCTCTTGCGCCCTCGTCGATGAAGGTCAAGATCATTGCGCCCCCCGAGCGCAAGTACTCGGTCTGGATCGGTGGTTCCATTCTGGCGTCGCTGTCGACCTTCCAGCAGATGTGGATCTCGAAGCAGGAGTACGACGAGAGCGGTCCCTCGATCGTCCACCGCAAGTGCTTCTAAGCTGCTTCTTCTGCTGCTGCAGCGCAAGCTGTTGGAGATTTTTGAAGTGGTTTCTCTACGTTTGTTTTGATCTGAGCGATGGGAAAGGCGTGAAGGCAAGGAGGGAAGGCAGGAGGAGGATAGTTGGTGAACGTTGCTGCTGCTTGCAGGTCTCGCGGGGGGCATTGGATGCCGCTCGTCCCCGACGCAGACCTGGACCACGGGGCCTGGACTCGCCTGTGCCAAAGCCATTGCCATCGCCGCTGCCGCCACCGTCGCCACAACCACCTGTGCGAAGCAGCCTTCCAGTCCTTTCCGGTTACCTCGGTTCTCGCTGTCGTCTTGCACCAGCTTCTTTCTCTCTATTTTTTTAACTCTTACCCTTACTCTTTTTTCTCTTTTTTTATTTCTTCGGTTCATATCAAATTCAATGGCAATTGTTTTCTGCATCGACTAAGCCTGTGCGATGGGCCGACCTGAAGCGAAACGGGATGAGTGAAGTGAGCAGGGACGAAATAAGTTGACTGGGGTTGCGGCGAGGACTGCGTGAGGTTTATATGAGGGTCGTGAGGTATGCAGATGGCTTGCTTGGTGGACGACGATGGCATGGCATGGCCGTGACAGTTGGCCTGACGGGAGGCGACCGCCCATGAGTCAAATTAAGAGGATGCAAAAGGGGCACGGGTATAAAATAGACCAGAGACAACACGATTTACGATCACTCCATGGCGGTGTAATCAAGTGATGTTGATTGTCTATGTTATTAATGCTGTCTGTAGCCAGTGTAGTCAGTGTAGTCATGTGACTAGATCTTGGTGATATTTGGTGATGTTCCAGTCTGGGTATCATTGTGACGTCTGCCCCTTTTCAGCCCCTGCTCCCTCTCTTGCCTGGCTCGTTTCCTCGCTTGCCTGTCCTGTAGCACTCTCTTCAACCGTTTCAACTTGTCCCTCTACCGACTGGTCGTCTTCTTTCTCGGCCTCCTGTTCGTCCGCCTCGCCGTTGTCCTTTCCGGCCAGTTTCTTGTACTTTCGCCGGGCCTTTTTTGTAGCATTGGCCCTCTTTTTTATCTTGGCTGCGGCCAGGGCGGCGGTCCGACACGTCTCGGGGTTGCGGATCTCTTCCAGCCGCAGGGCCAGCAGGCCGCGCGCAATGGCCCGGTTCTCGGACCGCGACCGCGTGGCCTGCGACTTGACCACGATGCCCGTGGGGATGTGCCGCAGCTGCACCGCCGAGTTTGTTTTGTTCTAGTGGTCAGCAGGAGATTTTTGATAAGAAGGAGAAGAAAAACCCACAATCTTTTGACCGCCTGGCCCGGTGCCCTTGACAAACATCTCCTCAATCTCGTCTTCGGGCGGCGGCTTCGGCCGCGGGGGCATCTGCTTGTGCTTGGCCGCGCAGGCCGCCGACGTGGACAGCGGCTGCGCGCGGACGGCCGGCAGCAGCCGTCGGAGAGGAAGGATGCGTGGGAGCATAGTTGGTTTTTTTCTTTCTATTTTTTACTTGTCTGGGTTGTCCGCCGTTGCCGTGACGTCGTCGTCGGCCCGTCGTCGGGATGTGCAGATGATGTTGTAGCTTTGTATCTAGATCACGTGATGCTATCTAAACTTTAATTCAATTAAACGAACATGATGAGTCAGCAACCCCCCCCCCCCCCCCTAAACCGCGTCGCGCCCCCGAACAAGCCGTCTGTCTCTCCTATTTTCAGGGAACCTCTGATGATCAACCCTGGCCCGACCGCTTCAACCCTTTCTCTCTTCTCCTCCATTGACCAGGCGCACCACTTCACTCCCCCCCGAGCATATCCTAACTCTGCACGCACGCCTGTTCTTTAACACCCGCATCTGTGTTTGGCATTCGACATTTATTATTTCTCTCTCTCGCTCACTCTCTTTGGCCATCATTTGCCTCAGTGCACACACCCTACGTTGCCCGACTTCGACCTCCTCAACCCCCTCGACTTCAAACCTCAGCTCTTACCACCCCCCCTTCTCTCCCTCTCGCCAACATGTCTCTCCTCGAGCGCTTCTCCAAATGGATCCAGCTCAAGATCTACCAGTTTGAGGTCACCTACAGCGTGTACATGCTGACGCCCATGGAAAAGTTCTTTGTCTGTATGTTCTCCCCCCCCTTATTTCTCCCCTTTTTTTGTTATTTGCTAACAGCTGCCCACCAGACTCTACCCTCTTCCTGCTCACGTCGCTCACGTCGATTGCCGTGTTCCTGTACCTGCCGCGCCACGTGACATTTCTGATCAACCGCGCGTGGTTCTACGCGCACGGCGACAGCCAGCTGGAGACGGCGCACGCGCTGCTCAAGTCGGCGGCGAGCCAGTCGGCCGACATGGCGGCGGCGGCGGCCGACTCGCTGGCGGAGTCGCTGGCCCACACGGCGGCGTCGGCGGCGACGCTCGTGCGCGAGCTGTAGGCGGCCGCGCGGCTCGACCTGCCCGGCGAGCGGTTCTTTGAGATTTGATCTTTTTTTATCTCCCTTCACCACCTTTCTTTACTTCCCCCTTTAATCCCAGCGATTGGTTCGCTTGATACGACTTTTAGTATACTTTTTAATCATGACATGAGAAATAGACCTTTTTTTGTAATTGCCACCCCTCTACCAACGCCGTCCATAATAATATACAAAAACTACAACTTCATATTGTAGATGCGCAGCGAAGCGTCTTCGCCGGCAATGGCCAGGGCAGCGGTGTCCGCCTCTGCCTCTGCCTCCGTCTTGGCCGCCTGCCGTGGCCGCCATACGAGCTGCAGCACGGCACGCGGCAGACACTGGCCGGCGTCGACGACGAGTGTGGCGGTGACGGCGAGCGTCGACGCATCGAGCGACACGACCGACAGCTGGCCGGCTTCGGTGCCGATGCCAAGTACAAAGACGGGGGAGGATGAGGAGGAGGAGGAGTAAGTGCGCCACAGAAAGTCGACGGCCGTGACGGGGTGGTCTTGCGGGATGGTCGTGGCCAACGTAAAGGCGGTCTTGGTGTCGGCGTCGGCGTCGTCGGCCGCCTTGTCAGGCGGCGCCGCCGCCGTCGTCCACACTTTGACAGTCTTGTCGCGGCCGGCCGTCGCAAACACGCGGGCCCCAGACGACGTCGATGGCGCCCACGCACAGTCCAGCAGCATGCGCGTGTGCGCCTTGGGGTTGGTCGCCAGGACGCTGTAGTTACTGCCGGCACCTTCCCGCTTATAAACTGCCCACTGGCGGTCGCGGCCGACGCTGAGCAGCAGCGCGTCGTCGTCGCTGAAGCGCAGGCGCGTGACGGTCAGCGCGTGGGCGGCCAGCGGCGGCCGCACCTCGGTCCACGTGGCCGTGGCAAAGAGGCGCACGACGGCGTGGTTGAGCGAGCTGGCGCGGCAGGCGCTGGCGACGAGGGCGCCGTCGTGGCTGACGGCGAGGCAGCTGATCTCGTAGCCGTGGCCGTAGAGCTTCTCGGTCTCGGGCCACAGCGTGCTGCGCGCGAGCGTGTCCTCGTAGGGGGGGTGGCTGTGGTTTGTTGAGGGGGTTTCGGGGGTCTCGGGGGTCTCTTCTTCATCGTCCGCCCCCCCGTCCATAGCCTTGTTGGACAGCCCCAGGACCGGCATGTTGGCGGCGTCGGGCAGCGCGTCCATGTCCGTGGGCGCGGGCGCGGCGACGACGCCCAGGTCGGCCAGCAGGCGCGCGACCGACTTGGGCTCGTGGAAGACGCGCTTGAGCTTCTCGTCGGCGCCCGACACAAACTGGGCGGCGCCGAGCGTGTCGATGCAGTTGAGGTCGTAGCCGTGGATCTGCGGGCGCGCCATCTCGTGCCACGATTTTTTTAGAGTTTTTTCAGAAGCCCACTCCGCGTGCAGCCGCGTCGTCTGGTCGCTGCTCGTCGACAGCAGGTAGGCGCCGTCGCGCGACCACGCAATGCCCGTGACGGGTTTGACGTGGCCCGACACGCCGACAGCCTGCACCCAGCGGCCGTCCTCCTCGCTGCTGGCAGAT
The DNA here is from genome assembly GCA_019925475.1 of Ophiostoma ips. Lineage (NCBI taxonomy): Eukaryota > Fungi > Ascomycota > Sordariomycetes > Ophiostomatales > Ophiostomataceae > Ophiostoma > Ophiostoma ips. The sequence continues at coordinate 22,677 of JADHKN010000109.1, forward strand.
GCGGCCCAGACCCAGCGGCGCCAGCTGCCCGTGCGGCACAGGACGACGACTTGGCCGCTCTTGGTATCATTGACGGCCCGCCCCCACAGACCGACCCAGAACCCGCCGACGCTGCCCGTGGCCGTCGTGGCGCCCTTTTCCTTGCTGAGCTCGCCGAGGCGCGCCGTCGTGACCCAGATGCCCGAGGCGGCGTCGGCCTCCCAGACGGCGAGCGAGTTGTCGGCGGACGCGGTCAGCAGGCGAGGGGGGGCCCGCGACGACACATCCCACTTGGCGCTGTAGATCCAGTCCTCGTGGCCCAGGAGAAGGGCCTCAAAGGTGACGGAGTAGTCGTCGGCGTCGGCGACACGCAGGCGATGGGCCTTGTTGGAGGGGCTGCTGGAGGTAGCAGAAGTGGCCTCCTCGCCGACCAAGGACGCAGCGGCCGCCGCCGATGCCGAGGGCGGCGGCACCGACGCGCCCTTGTGCACGCGCCACAGGCGCACATACTTGTCCTGGCTGGCCGACGCGAGCAAGAGGTCGCTGTCGGCGGCGGCCGCACCGCTCGTCGTCTCCCAGGCAAAGTCGAGCGAGCGCACCCAGCCCTCGTGGCCGGCGAGCGTGGCCGCGAGGGAAAAGGAAACGCCGGGGGGGGTGGTTGTCTCGCAACCAGTAAAAAGCTGGATGCGGTTGCTGGTGCCGGCCGCCGCCAGCAGCCACGAGGCGGGTGTGTTGGCGTCGCTGTCGTCGTCGTTGCTGAGAGACACGAGGGCCAGGCACAGCGGAAAGTACTTGGGGGTGGTCGTAATGGTCTGCAGCAGTGAGAGTTGCGGCTCGGATGCTTCGCCCTGCTCCAGCGCCCAGATCTTGATCGTATAGTCGGCGCCGCCGGTGGCCAGCAGACGTCGTCGCTGTCGTTGTTGCTGACTAAGCGCACCAGCCTGCGTCCGCGTCCGCGCCGCGGCAATGCAGTTGATCGGCGCGCCGTGGGCGCCGTCGACGGTCTGCAGGCAGCACCCGCCTGCGCCAGACTGCGGTGAGATGGCCCACAGCTTGAGCGCCTTGTCGTCGCCGCCACTGACAAATAGGAACGAGGCCTGATCGCCCACCGCCTGCACGGCCTTGACGGTGTCGGCGTGGCCGCGCAGCAGGGCGCGCACGCCGGTCTCGTCGGCCGGCCGCCACACGGCCAGGTTGACGCCGGCGCCGTAGACGAGGGTGCCGTCGGGGGCCCAGTCGGCCGCGGCCGTCTGTCGGTTGGCGCCCGCCGCAAAGTAAGCCGGGGTCATTTTGTGGTAGGTAGAGTTGAAGAAGGAAAGAAAAAAAAAGAACAAAAAAAAAGCCCCACGTGACTACCCCTCATAACGTCACTGACTTTCTCAACGACACTCAACCATCAACAACTATGGCCAGCGTATCGCTTGTTGTCGAGTTTTCGTGAGTGCTTTTCTCTTGTTTGAATTTAATATCGACATCGCTAATAACAACAGGGGCGGCTTGGAGATGCTGTTTGCAAACCGGCGGCGCATTGCCGTCGACCTGCCGGCGCCGGCGGACGGCACCGCGCCACCCACGGTCGGCACGCTCATCGAGCACCTGTGCCGGGCCGAGATGACGGACGCGCGGCAGGACCTGTTTATTGTGGGCGGCGGCGACTACAGCCTGCGGCCGGGGATCCTGGTGCTGATCAACGACGCCGACTGGGAGCTGGAGGGCGAGGAGGCGTACGAGGTGCAGGCGGGCGACAACATTCTGTTTGTGTCGACGCTGCACGGGGGGTGACAGTCATGAAGATGATGAAGAAAAGAAGAAGATTAAATTAAAAGACAAAATTAAAAAGACATGCGATATATTCGTACAGACCAACGCCATGCTTCCAACCATCCCGATCATCAACCAGATGACAATGATGACAAATCACGACAATGATGACAAAGCCCAAGAAGCCCAAAAGAAAAAGCCCAAAAGAACAACCCAACCTACTGACACTCCCACTCGGCAAACACACACCACCGCGCCGTCCGGTCCGCCAGCACCAGCCCGCGCCACACGCCGCGCTCGCTGCACTTGATAATGGTCTCCCATGTGCCGCCGTCGACGTCGTCGTCGCGCGCACTACCCACGCCGACGGCGCCGCTCTTGCTGCGGTCCTCCTTGCGCATCAGCCGCAGGATCTTGCCGCCCGGCGTCTGGATGGCCAGCTTGGCCGGCTTCTTGGTGCCGCTGCCGCTGGCCGTGCTGCTGCCGCTGATGCTGGCCGCCGCCGAGATGAGGTTGCCCGCGCCGCTGGCGGTGCTGGACAGCATGCTCATGGCGGACGACGGGCGTGCAAACGGCGAGGGGGACGGTGCGCGGCCGGGCAGGCCATTGGGAGCAGAGAAGGATGACGACGACGACGACGGGTGCTGTCGAATCGCAAACACAAACGTGTTGTTGAGGGCCAACCGCTGGCACTGCGGCTGCACCACATACAAGTCGTGCCGCTGCGCGTGTGGCGTCGGGTGGCGCAGCACAAAATCATAGGGCGGGTTCTCGCCCGTGTGCACAATCGGCAGCGCAAAGGCCAGCGGGTGCGGAATGTCCTTGATGCTGTGCATCAGGCCGCGCTTGCCCGCGTACACCTTCAGGATGCCTGTGCCCTCGTCGCCCGGCAGCACGCCCTTGACCGTGTAGCGCTTGATGCCGCCGGCAATCCAGTCGGCCTGGGCCAGCGCGCGCTTAGTCAGCACGTCGCCGCTCTCGTACAGGTCGCCGTCGGCGTCGCGGCTCAGCGCGCGCACCTCGACCTCGGCCGCCACCTCGACGTCCTCGGGCACGCTGAACCGCACGTGCACCATCTCCAGGTCCTCGATGCGCACCAGCGACGTGTTGTAGTCCATCAGCTGCAGCCCGTTGCAAAAGTACGGCGGGCCCGCGCACGGCAGGTTCTGCAGGATCTCGTGCGCCACCGGCGGGCACAGGTGCTGCTGCGCGTGATGCTCGGGGATGTGCGTGTAGCACGCCTCGCTGGGCTGCACCAGGAACCACCACGGGTCGGCCGTCGTGCTGGTGCCGCCGCCGCTGGCGTACGTGCTGCGCCGCGGGAACGACGGGCTGGCCACGCAGCAGTCCATCACGCGCCACTCGCCGTCCACCACCACCGCGTTCCAGTAGTGGTTGGACCGCGGCATGATGCCGAGCTCCGGAAGGTCGCCGGCCGCCTTGAGGTAGCCGCGCACCACCTCGCACACCACGCCGGCCGCCGCGCACATCTCGGCCACCAGCACGGCGTACTCTTGCGCACAGCCGCGGCGTGTCTGCAGCACGCGCCGAGTATCAATGCTGCCACCCACCCCCTCATAGTCCTCCTCCCACACAATCGACTCGGCCACCCACGTGAAAATCGCCCGCACGCGCTGCACCGTGCTCCGGTACGGCCGGCACACGTACGTCGTCGCCAGCTGCGCCGCCGTCAGCGTCGCCGGCACGCCCTCCCGGATGAACCGCGAGTTCTTGTCCACCTGGCTCAGGTTCAGCGCCCCAAAGTTGGTCGCCTCCGCCACCGGCAGCCCGTCCGCGCCCTCGTCGCCGTCGATCGTGTTGTACAGCTCGTCCACCGGGTCCAGCGTCGGGTAGTCCAGCATCTGGCACCGGTCGCGCCGCTCGTTGCGCTCGATCCGGCTAAGCGAGTTGGACCGGTTGACGTCGCGCCGCACCTGCACCCAGTCCACGCCGCTGCCCGACGCGCCGCCGAGGCCGGATGGTTTGCTGTTCGTGTCACGTGACTGCGAGTGCACGCCCATCGCGGTGCGCGACGCCAGGCCCAACGGCGACGACGCCGAGTAGCTGTGGCCGCTGCCGATGCCGCCGCTGCCATTCTTGTTGCTCGCACTCGCGCTGCTGTTCCCAAACCCCGTCATCGCAATCGACCCGCGGCTGCTCGCCACACCCGTCTTGGCCGACTCCAGAATCTTCTTCAAGAAATTGCTCCCCTTCTTCGGCGACTTGGGTGCCGTCAGCCCGCCTGTCCCCAGCATTCCGCCGAGCCCCGGCATGTCGTCGTTGTTGCTGTGGAAGCCGACCTGCGACCGCGGACGGGCTGCCCTCCCTGTGTTGATAGGGGGCTGCCGCTGCTGCTGCTGCTGCTGCTGAAAGTCCGACGCGTGGCTGCTGTGGTACGTCACGCCCGTAAACGGCGAGTCCGGCCGCTCGCTCTCCCACTCGCGCAGCCCCAGCGCACTCTGCGCCCGGCTGTGGTTCTTGCGCGCCAGGCTGCCCGCGCTCGTCGCGCTCAGCCCGCTCGCCGACACGCCGCTCATCAAACTACGATTCGTGCTTTGCGTGTTCGTGCTGCTGGTCGTCGCCGTGCTCTGCGCCCCCGACGACGCGTTCGTCGAGTTGGTCTTGTTGGTGAATGTCCGGCTCAGCACCTGCCGCCCCATGTCGTATGCCGACTTGCGCTGCCGCAGCTGCCGTTCCTTGATGCCGCTGACGCCGACACTGCTGGTATCTGCCGACCCCGACAGCGCGTCCGACGACGATGCCGCCGCGGCGCTGTACCCCATCGACGACTTGGGTCGGTCAAATATAGAAAAGCGTTTTGGCGGCGGCATCGGCGCCTCCTCCTCCTCCTCCTCTTCCTCCTCCTGCTCCACATCTTCCTCCTTGTCGACCAGCCCCCGCCCACGGTTCACTTGCTGGTGCTTCTGGTGCATCGTGCGCAGCCGCGACTCCATGCGCTCCACGTAGTTGCTCAGCGGCGGCGGCAGCTTGTCCGGGTCCTGCGCGTTCGCTCCCGCCGTCGGGCCGTTGTGCGACGAGTTGCCGCTGCCACTGTACGTCTCGTAGCCCTCGTCAATCATGGGCGGCGGCGGCACCGCCGCTGCTGCCGTCTCTGGCACCTGCTGCACCTGCCGCCGCGACTGCTGGTGCACCACGGCAAACGAGTCGGGCGACCACGCATCAAACCCCGCCGGTGGTGGCGCCGGCCCCGGCGCCCCCGCCATGCCGCTGGGTGTCCGGGCCTCGTCGCGCGACATGCCGAGCGTGTGCAGCTGCTCCATCACATCGTCCATGGCCTCGCGCAGCGGCGACGGCGTCAGTCCCGTCTCGCCGACACCGGGCGATGGGAGCGGTGATGCCGCCCGCGGCGTGTGATATCCGGCCGCCAGTGCATGGCTGTCGTAGCTTGGGTTGGATCGGGCCAGCACCTGTCGGTGTGGCGGTGGCGGTGGCGGCGGCGGCGAGTCGAGGGGCTCGCCGGCTGACGATGGCGGGCGGTACGGCTGATACATGCCGGTGTCGACCATCGAGTCCCGTCGGTAGGGTTGCAGCTGTAGAGGAGGCGCTGGTGACGGTGCGCGCGAGTGAATGTGCTGCCGATATTGCTGGACGGGTGCGGGTGAGGGCGAACGTGGCGGCTGATAGTGCTGTGGTGCTGGTGGCTGGTAGTGCTGTGGTGGTGGTGGTTGTGGCTGGTAGTGCTGCAGCTGTTGATGTTGTGGCACGTATGGCTGCTGCTGGGGTTCGTAGTATGGCTGGCTCTGGTTCTGGCTCTGGCTCTGGTACTGCAGCGGCTCTTGTGTGTAGACGGACATGCGCGACGGCATGGGCGATGGTGATCTAGACCCGCCGCCGTAGGCCGGGGCGGCTGTGTGTTGGGGTTGTTGCGGAGGAGGTGCCGGGCTTGCTGCTCGCCATAGCGGTGCCTTGCCGCGGATGCTTCCGTTGTTGATGTTGTTGTTGCCGGCGCTGCTGAGGCTGCTGTTGTTGCGCAGGTGGCTGGCCGGTGACGGTGCCGTCGCTGTCGCTATCGCCGTCGCTGCCGCCGACGCTGCCGCCGTCGCTGTCGCTTGGCCGCTGCCGGCTCTCGCGCGCCACGCCGCAGTGCCGCCCGCACCTTTGCTGACGGTGCCGACCGCCGAGCTGGTCGACGTGTCGCGTGGCCGCTCCGCCCCCGGCGCAAACGTCTCGGGCTGTTTGGCTGTCGTGTAGTGGGGGGCCTTGGCGTAGGCCTCGAATGGTTTGCGGAACGTCTTGGACTTTTGCGGCACCGCCTTGGTCGACGCCGCCCGGGCGCCGGGCAGCGGGCTCACGGAGCGCGTGACGGGACGGAAATCCTCGGGCAGCACCTCGACAAAGTTGGACGGAAAGGCGCCCACCATGCGCCGGTCGCGGAACAGGCGGCCGGTCCACCAGCTGCCGTCGCCGGCGTTGAGGCACTCGATCAGGTCGCCCTCCATGAAGCCGAGGTCGCGTTTGGACTACTGGTTGTTAGGACGGAGTTTTGCGATCCGACGATGCGACACTGCGGTCAACAAAGGCTTACCTCGCCGCCCCAGGAGTAGACGGCCCGGCACCAGCACGGGAACCGCATGGGCAGCGGTGGGGGACCCGGCATAGGCATTGTGTTGGCGTGTGTGTCTGTGTGTGCGTTTTTGTAGGTGGATTGGTAGGTGGTGTACTCGTAGGAGGATGCCGTGTATTTTGAACGCCAAGGTGATGTCGTGATGTGATGTCGATGCAGTCCAACGTTCAACAACCCTTTGGACGCAGATGGGGTGAATTGAGTACCAAAAAAAAGAGAGAGAGAGGCACCCAGAGACAGCAAAGAGTCGGCCGTCGTGATGGTGATGGTGGGCAGTAGCAATGAGGTTTGTGATCAAGGGGGAAAGTCGAAAATAGAATATTAAAAGAATTACAAAAAAAAAGAACGGTCCCGAAAGCGTTTCCCCAGGGCCTTGTGGTCCGTCTCCTCTGATACGGAGTAGAGAGAAGAGCAGCAACAAGGGTACTTTTGTTCATTGGCTGGCGTGTACGACGCTGAGCAGGCGACGAGTCGGTGTGTACGGGGGGGCGGGTGCGCTGGGGTGCGCTGGCACGCATAGGCGGGCGGCGGCTGTTTGAGCAAGGCGGCGGTCCCCTGGTGGATGTGTTTTTGCTGGGGGTCGTGGTGATGTTGCCGGGCAACGGACTTGCTGACTAAGCTATGCGAGCGTGGATAGCGCTAGCCGAACGTCACTCAGCCAATATGGGAGTACGAGTACAGGGGAATACGGGAGCTGTGTTCTTAATCAAAATTAACGGCTGACTGCATTGGCTGCATTGGGGGTGTAATCGACAGATGGCTACGAGTATTATGGTGATGTGCGAATTGTCATTTTCTTTTTTGTCTTGCTGGATGTGCTGCAGGGCACGCTCTCACGAAACGGCGGATTGACGTGATGGCGATATGCCGACTATGCCGACTATATTCCGATGATATTCATGGATACAATAGCAGGAGGAGTACGGAGTAGGTGAGTGGTGGATAGATGTGCCACGGGACTATCAATGTTTCTATGATGTTTCTATGATGTTTGTCGCGAAATCCTTGTGCTCACATCACGGACGGGGATGGGCATCACTTAGCAGGCCACCTTGGCGACAAGGAGCGATGCCTGCAGGTGGTTCTACGGAGTGCGTGCATACGGAGCACTCCATTAAACTTTAATGACGGGCCCTACGGAGTATTTGAGCTCTCACATACGAGTAATCGTACATCATATGTACGTCGTACTCCGTAGGCACCTCAGTGAATGGATGCGCTTGTCTTGCTTAGTCATCAATCCCGCTCGTCCAAGCATTCCGTCGCTTATCTGCAACACAGCTATGCCAACTGAACTGGCATGATGGCCAGCACTGGCCATCGTTGTTGTCTGTGTATTGACGAGCATTCTTGTATTTGGCAACTCTCTGTCTGTCATCAGCCTTGCTGTTTGATTAGTGTTTGTTGACGCCGAGCCCATCCGCAGGGCTTGCGAGATGGAGGTACGGAGTATATTTACGAGTATGGAGTTTGAGTACTCGAGGAACAGTGGAACAGTGGAACAATGGCAGCGTTTGTATGTGGTCATAATAGCGTATGATAACTGCAAGATATCTTAAACCAGCCTCTGCCTACTCCGTATGTTATGTTACCTGCTACTGCTGCTGCTGCGGCATCTTGCAACAGTCCGATCGGCCAGATCTTGGACTACCCTCGATGCATTCATCACCACGTCACCCAGGCGCTTCTTCCATCTCGTCCCTTTGCATTCTTCTTGCTTGCTGTTTCAAATATCGCCTACGTATCACCTCCATATCCTCCATAACGCTTAATCACGCTGCCGTCTGTCCGTGCTCTGGAATGCTGACGCTGCCACCTGACATCAACGCGTTGCCCAACCATCAACAAGTGCCTCGTTGCCTCGCAGGCTGGCTGTTTTAGATACGGCATCGTCGTGATCGGGTTATTCTGTTGGCATTGAAGGGCATCTCAATGTACGTTCCATTGTATTTAAGATGATTATTTGATTATTTTATTTTATATTATTATTTTATTCCTCCAGTTTAATTGATTATTCCCCCATCTTTCTATTTTGAATGTACGTCCTAGAGCCAATCGTTATTATTTAGAATATTCTAAGCTGACGGAGAATAGAGACGAAAGGTTGAATAAGAACATGTGAAAAACATCAAAAGATGAACATGATAAAGAAAGGACAAAAATAAATAGATACGGAGAACGATAATCGCCATCCGCTGCCTGACAGGGACTAGCTAGGGGTATCCCCGCTAAGCCGCCGTTGCCCCGACAGCAGCCCCATACAAAGTCTCACAGGCGCGGCGGCAGCACTGCACCTGTCTGCAATCAATTTAGGAAAGAGCGACAAAAGTGGAAAAAGAGGATCGACTCGAAAGAATAAATAAAGAAAATAACCAAAAAGCGACAGGGAAGGAGCAGAGCAAGAAGAAAAGGAAGCCGCGACCGCTCGCATTACGTCCTCTTCTCTGCTCTTTTGCTCTTGCATCTTCATCCTGCATCTTTTGCATCGCCGCCATATTTCTCTTCTCTTTTTTTCGCCGTCTCATCAACCGACCTTCGCGTCCCACCCTCGTCCGCCATCCCACTACCGCCGCCCACCTTTTGTTTACTTTCTCCCTCGTACCACACTGCTGTTCTTGAACACTGCATCGACGTCACCACAACATTGCGCCATCACCCGCGTCACCACCACATTGTTTGCTGCATCGCGTAGACGAAACACACACCCCAAACACAAATCACAAACCGAGTCAACAAACATACATACATACACAACACTCCATCACCGTCTCTAGGCCAGGTCGCCCGACCACTGCGCAATGGCCGAGAATATCGCCAACCACTACCAGCCGCTCGAGGAGCTGGGACGTAAGTGCTGCCAGCTATCGTTTTTTTTTTTTGTCTCGGCGTCAACTAACAACTCAGGTGGAAGCTTTGGTGTTGTCTACAAGGCCCTTGACCGTGCCACTGGCGAAACAGTCGCTCTCAAGCTGGTGCGTTACAACATCCTGCCTGTCTCCCTGATCCGCACCTGCTAACAACCTAGATCGACCTCGAATCAAGCGACGACGACATCCAGGAGATCCAACAAGAAATCCACGTCCTCAGCACATGCGCCTCGCCCTACGTCACCCAGTACCGCGCCAGCTTCCTGCACGGCCACAAGCTATGGATCGTCATGGAGTACCTCGGCGGCGGCTCCTGCCTCGACCTGCTCAAACCCGGCAACTTTTCAGAAGCGCACGCCGCCATTGTGTGCCGTGAGCTGCTCAAGGGCCTCGAGTACCTGCACAGCGAGGGCAAGATCCACCGCGACATCAAGGCCGCCAACATCCTGCTGTCCGAGACCGGCAAGGTCAAGCTCGCCGACTTTGGCGTCGCCGCCCAGCTCACCGATCTCAAGTCCATCCGCAACACCTTTGTCGGCACGCCCTTTTGGATGGCCCCCGAGGTCATCCAGCAGGCCGGCTACGACTTCCGCGCCGACATCTGGTCGCTCGGCATCACCGCCATCGAGCTCGTCCTCGGCGAGCCGCCACACAGCAAGGTGCATCCCATGAAGGTGCTGCTCCAGATCCCCAAGAACCCGCCGCCGCAACTCGAGGGCAACTTTAGCCGGGACTTTAAGGACTTTGTCGCCCAGTGCCTGTGCAAGGATCCCGACCGGCGGCCCACCGCCAAGGAGCTGCTCAAGCACCGCTTTATCCGGTCCGCCGGCAAGGTCGAGAACATGCAGGAGCTGGTCGAGCGCCGCCGCCTCTACGACGCCGATCAGCAGCGCATACCACACCCAGCCTACTACCAGGAGACGCTGTACAACATGGCGCCCAAGGACGACTCAGACGACTGGGTGTTTGACACGGTCAAGTCGGTGGCGCCCGCACCGCCGCCCCTGCATCATGGCCCCGGCAGCCGTCGCACCATGCGCACGCGGAGGACGTCGGCGCTGTACGCCACGGAGGAGCTCATGCGCAAGCTTGACGTCAAGGACGGCCCGCTGCAGCCAGTATCGCCCGCACAGACGGGCACGGTGCGCCACACAACGGCCCGCCGTGTGCCGTCGGCGGCACTGACGGGCTCGCCGCGGGCATCGATCTCGTCCACATCGTCCATCGTGACCCAGATCGCAGCGCAGTCCCTGTCCCAGTCCCAGTCTGAACAGGCCGTCCTGCCCAAGCGCCCACTGCAGCCCGACATGTCCTTTGGCAACAGCGGGTCCACGATGCGCCTGTTCCGCCGCGTGCCCTCCGACGGATCGTCCAGTGGGAAGCACGCTGCATCCTCCGAGCCCGGGTCGCCGGATGGCTCGGCATCGTCGGGCACCACGCTGACCAACGAGAACCGGCCGCCAGTCATGGCCCTGCACGCGCGACAGGTGAGCGCGTCCCCGTCGTCGCGGGCCGAGCTCAACAGCAAGGAAGCCACGCTGGGCCACCGGCTGTTTACCAAGGTGGTGGACCCGACACTGGTGGAGCTGCACGCGCAGACGTCGACGATGCAGAAGCGCGAGGCGCTGGCGAGGCTGACGGATGCGTTTGCGCAGCTGGACGCGGTCGACCCCGAGGGCGCGTACCACCTGATGAAGAGCATGATGGCGGGCATTGCGGACGACGCACGGCTCAGCAGCACGTTCATGCCGGCGTCCAAAGCGGCGTCCAAGACGCCCAACGACGGCACGCCGCAGGGCACGGTCATTATGAAGAGCAGTACGCCGACGCCATCGGCCATCAACAACAACAACAACAACAACAACAACAACAACAGCAGTGCCATCATGAGTCCCGGCGCGCAGCAGAAGAAGCTGGTGCTGAGCCAGGCCAACCCGCACCTCAAGAGCCATCGGCGGCGCAACAGCAGCTTCGTGCAGGGCGAGGTGACGCCGGAGCGCGACCTGCGCGAGCTGGAGCGGGCGCTGCTGGCGCCCAAGTTCCCGGGCCGGGAGGCGCCGCCGGGCATGGAGCACTCGAAGATGCTGTCGGATGTGCTGTACAAGCGGTGGGCCGAGGGTCTGCGTTCGCGGTGGCCGGCGGTGTAGGCGTGAGGCGGCAGTGTAATGTTTATGGCGGCGGTGTACGAGTTTGCATTCTGGTGGTTACGGCGTGCTTTTCTTTTTTCTCTTCTCGTTTCTTCTCTCTTTTTTTTTCGTTTTTTCTTTTCCCCTTCTTCAGTTTGATGCGTCCTACATGGCATTTGTTTGGGATTTGGGCTGCATTTCCGAGGCGTTTGGTTTCTCGATTCTCCTTGTCTTTTTTCCTTTTCCTTTTTTTTGTTTTCTTTTCCTCTTTCCCCCTATTTACTGTACGATATTGTCTACGGACTTGATAATATAGCGCCACATTTGACAGCTGCAATGAATGGTTTGATAAAACGTGCGGTGTAGAGTAAAAGCAATGCTAGCAGTTCTAATAGGTACGGTCCATGATATCAAGATGCAAAGAAGCAAGAAGCAGGAAACAAAATAACAAAAAAGAATAAGAATACAAAAATCAAAAACGCTCAACGCCAATCGTGATGATCATAAAGCTTCCCTCAGCCATCCATCCTATCCAAAGACAATGCGCAGCAGCATGGCCGCCAGGACAACACACAGCACCACAATCAGCCGGTCCACCCACAGAGGCACGGCCTCTTCCGACTGGCGCCGCCGTGCCGCCAGCCGCTGGGCTTCGCGCTGGGCCTGCAGCTGGGCCTGTGATGGTGGTGCGGGCGCGCCGGTTGGTGCTGGTGCTGGTGGTGCTGCTGGCTGGTCTGGCTGGTCCCCGGGCAGCGGTATCGTCGGCGTCGGCACTAAGGCGGCGTGTGCCGGCTGTGGCGGCGGCGGTGCTGCTGCTGCTGCTGCTGCTGCTGCTGCTGTGTCTTCTTGTTGTTTGCTGTCCGCCGGGCTGTCTGCCGAGCTGTCCGCCGGACCATCCTGCTGTGCCGGCCCGTCCCCTGCGAGCTCGTCGCGGAAGACCAGCTTCAGCTCGGCAGGGATTTCCTCCTCTTCTTTGCTAGGCCGTGAACTTTCCGCCACCGCCCGCTCATCTGCCGCGCTCTCGGCCAGGATCGCCGCGTTCGACCGCCCGCCGCACCCGTTGCACACAAACGCCCCCGACTCCGCCGCCAGCCGCCGCCGCACCGCGTCCGACGCGTCCAGCCCGCCCACCTGGCCCTTGGGGTCCGACTCCATGAATGCGCGCAGCGCCACGAGCGCCGTGCGCAGGCCCCAGGCCGGCTGCCACGTCTCCTCGTGGTGCCCACTAATGGACAGGCAGATTTCGCGGTTGGCCTCGAAGCGGCCCGAAGGGGTGAGAAACCGGAAGGAAGGGGGCCGAAGCGGGTAGGTGGGGGGCAGGACGATGCGGCCGTGGTAGATGCCGTCGGCGTAGGCGGAGTTGGGGGGGCCGCGCAGGGTGAAGTGCCACTCAAAGAGGTCGGACTCGAGCGGGGCGGCGGCGACGTCGGCGGAGGGCGCGGCGGCGAGTTCCTGTGCCTCGCGGACTGCGTTGTTAGTGGGTGGTCATAATTCACCTGACGGGTCAAGAAGGAAGCACTCACGAATGCGCCGGATGGTGGGCGACTTGGCGTTGAGTTTGGACGTCATGTCGGCGAGGAGGAGGGAGAGGGAGAGAGAGAGATCGATGGACAGGCGTAACAAGTAAATAGGCGAGCGAATGATACTGGGACACGATCAACCACAAGACAGGAATAGACAAGAATACTCGTAGACAGCAATAGACACGAATAGACGAATAGACGAAACAAAAAAGAACAAGTAGATATCTACGACGTACTCGTAGAAGGCAATGTGTCGCCTCTGCAATCCTGCTGACGTGATTGGGAAACCGGTTACGTAGCCTGGCCAAACCGCTAAGACATAACACATAGTGTGCATAGTCGCCGCACGTGCACCCTCCTGATACGCGCACTGTTTTCTCCACTCGATACGGGAGTAACACCCCCCTAGGGGAAATACGTACGTACGAGTATTTGGCTCCACCCGAGTGACCCACTCAAAAACGGTTTGGCATAATACGATACGACGACGGGCGGCCGTGGAGTATCCGGGAAGGCCCAGACAAGAGACAGTGAGAGCTCTTGCCTGCATTTCTGCAGTACTCCGTATTCGTAGAATGCAACTGGGACGTCGTGTTCTTGACCCGCCGCTCCTTCCATCGCTGTTCTTCTGCATCATCGCTCCTGCCCTCTGTCTGGCCGTTCCTGCACTTTTTGGATATTTCGAAAAAAAGAAAAAAAGAAAGGGACTCTTCCCGCTCCTTCCGTCTTCTGCCACGCCACGCCACGCCACGCCACGGGCCCTCCTCCCCTTCACCCCCCCTGACGTCGTCACTGCCAACATCGCGGATCTCGCCTTTTTTGTGACGCCCCCTGGCCACATCGCATCTCCCCTCAAGGTCTCAACTCCCTCCGCCCACCGCCCATCACTACCAACGATGCCCGGTTTTGGGTTCTACTAGCTTAGCGACGTTCCTTTTTTCCTTTCTTCTTTCACCCCCTTCCCTCTCCACCCCAACAGATGGACCTCAACCGTCCGCTCCCTCCTCTGCCGCAGCCCTCCCACTTTGATCTCGACCAAGAAGGCCACAGCGACTACCACCGCCAGAACCACTGCACCCCCCCGGCCCGGCCGCGCGACGTCTTTGACTACGCCGACGACGCATATACGAGTAATACACCCGCGCCTGCGTCATCACCCTCCTCCTCCTCCTCCGCCGCCATGGCCAAGTTCGGCCGCCGCCTCGCGCGCCGCATCGAGCGCGCGTGCTGCCTCTGCGCCACGTACTTCCCGCTCGCCTTTGTCTACGCGCTGACGAGCTGGGCCGTCATTGTCGTCGTGCACCTGGCCACGACGCCCGCCCACGCCGCCAATGTGTCGTGGGTCGGGCCCTGGTGTGCCGTCGTGGCCGTCGCGCTCGACGTGCTGCTGATTTGGTCGTACACGACGGCCGTCGTGTCGTCGCCCGGCAGCACGACCAACGACCAGGGCTACAGCACGATCCCGGCGTCGCTGTCGGGTGGTGGTAGCAACTGCAACGGCAATTTCCCCCTCGGCGCATCGTCCCTCACCGTCAAGTCCAACGGCGAGATGCGCTTCTGCAAAAAGTGCCAGGCCCGCAAGCCCGACCGCGCGCACCACTGCTCCAGCTGCCGCCGCTGCGTGCTCAAGATGGACCACCACTGCCCGTGGCTGGCCAACTGCATCGGCCTGCGCAACGGCAAGGCCTTTTTGCTCTTCCTCATCTACACGAGCCTGCTCAGCCTGTTTACGTTTGTCGTGTGCGGCGCCTGGGTGTGGACCGAGGTCGTCAACGACGCCACGTACTCGACGGCCGACGAGTCGTTTATGCCCGTGCAGTACATTATGTTGTGTGTCATTGGCGGCATTATCGGCGTCGTCGTCGGGCTCTTTACGTGCTGGCACCTGTTTCTGGCCTGCCGCGGCCAGACCACCATTGAGTGCATGGAGAAGACGCGCTACAGCTCGCCGCTGCGCAGCTCCATGACGTTTACCGCCGCTACGACCATGGCCGAGGCCATCAACGACAGTCTCGGCGGCGGCGGCACAGGCACTGCCTCCCATAAGAAGAAGCGAGGCAAGCCGCTGCACGACGAGGAGCGCGCCCTGTTTGACGGCGTCGAGGGTGCCCACGATGGCGCGTACAACGATGACGATGACGATGACGATTACGATGACGACAGCAACAATGGCAGTCATATGGCACATGGCGGACGGCTCGGGCCTAACAGCAACGGCAGCTACAACAACAGCAACAACAACAGTTGCAGCAACCAACGCACACCCCCCACCATTGGCCGCCGGCTGACCTACAACGAGCTCGAGCGGTACCGCGCGCAGAAGCGCCACGAGGCGTACATGGACGAGCAGGACAACCAGAAGCTGCCGCACGCGTTCGACCTCGGCGTGCGCCGCAATCTGCTGCACATGTTCGGCCCGCGCCTCTGGCTCTGGCCCTTTCCCATCCTGACCACCACCGGCGACGGCTGGACCTGGGAGCCCAGCCCCAAGTGGCTGGCCGTGCGCGACCGCATCAAGCAGGAGCGCGATGCCCAGCTGGCCCGCGAGCGCGCCGCCGGCTGGGGCGCCGTGGGCGACGAGCTCGAGGGGGTGCAGGGGTCGAGACCGCGCTCGCCGCCGCCGCCCATGCCCATTATTGTCACGACGGCCGCCACGCCGCCGCGCCCGCGCCCGACGCCCCTGGGCCTGCCGAGCAGCCGCCAGCAGCCCGCACGTGACCAGCCCAGCCGGTACCGCCGGCCCGGTGGCGCGGCGACGACGACGGCAGCACCGCCGACGATGACAACGACGACCACCACCACCACCAAGGCCGACCGCATTCTCGGCCGCACGCCCGGGCAGTACGCCGACGCACAGGCCGGGGGACAGAATGGACAGGCGGCGCCGCTGAACAACAAGGGCAACAACGTGTCGCTGCAGCGGCTCAACGCGGCCGGGCGCACACTACCCAGCAGCGACAAAGATTTGTTTGCTGATGAGGAGGAGGAGGACGAGGTGGACAGTGATGAGGAGGTCAAACCGACACCGCCGCCCAAGCCCGCCGCGACGCCCGCCTCCCAGTCAGCCCGCCCCACGTCGCCGCTGCGCGCGCGCTGGCTGCCGGACCGCACGAGCGGGCTGCTGCGCAAGGCGTCGCCGTCACCGGCGCAGTCGCCCGTGGCCGAGGGGCCGGCGGGCGTGTCGCCGCTGGCGGCGGCCGGGGGCTGGCGCGGGACGTCACAGCCGGCAGAGTCGGTGGCGAGCGATGCCGACGACGGGAGTGTTGATTAGTTTTTTTTGTTCGTATTTTTTCTGGTATTCTTTTTTGGAGAGCGTATCTAGCCTTCTTTCTTATTTCTTCTTATTCTAGCATTGTCAAATTGATTAGTCATATATTCCAAGTGCAAAGCATCGTGTATTGAGGTGATATGAATAAACAAGGGAACACAACAGGTAGGTCATTGAGATTCTTCCAGAGATCTCCTCGGTCAATACATCATGAAACAATAAATGAAAAAGAAAGAAAGCAACAGATAACGAAAGTGTTTGCCTCGCTGGTCTACCATGGATAAAAATGAAATGACAAGACAAATGAAATGAGTCCTACATAGATATAAAAAATATAAGCAACCGACAGTCCTTCCTAGGAAATACAGAATACAGAATACAAAAGATGGGAATACTAAAAACAAATGAAAAGGGATGGGGGAATAATAACAAATAAATCCAAAAAAATCCAAAAAATAATGATGCAAACGCCGGATGGAAAGAAGAACAAGAAATAACAAAGACACCTGCGTCCCAATCCAGCAGTGCGGCGCGTTTTGACCCCCCTTGTCGACGGCGGAACAAAACTCCCAAGATGTACAAAATAAAGCAAAACCAATCCTGAAATCCCAATCCCGCTATGCTATTTTTGTTGTTGAGAAGATGTGATGTGTCATGTCTGGACTTGCCAAGGTAAAGATGAAAAGAAAAGAAAAGGAAAGAGACAAAAGAAAAGAAGAGAAATGAAAAGGGGAATGAAAAGGGGAATGAAAAGAAGAAATAAAAACAAAAGGGATAAGTGAAAAACCAAGAAAAAAAAAGGGAGGGGGGTAAAATAGACAAAAGAAAAGAAGGAAGAAAAGAAGAGAAAAAAAGAAAGAAAAAAGAAAAAAAGAAAGAAAAATCATAATACAGGACTGATCTCGGATCAAAGCCCAGACGGCCCGCTGTCCACGCTCGACTTGGGACTGCTGGCATTCGCATTGGCGTAGCTGGCATGCGCATTGCTGCTGTTGTTGCTGCTGCGGTTGAACACGGTCCGGATGCTCTTGAGCTTGTTGTTGGAGCCCGTGTTGCTGCCAGTGCCCGCGCCCGCGCCCGCACCCACGCCCGTGCTCGCCGTGTTCGCTGTGTTAATGCTGCTCGTCTCGGCCATCGTGTCCATGGCCAGCGACGGCATGTACACGCTCGTGATCGGCTCCTTGCGGATCTCGCACAGCAGCGTCGAGAACATGTACCGGTCGGCGTTGACGTCCACCAGCGGGATCGTGCGGTAGCCCTGCTTGAGGTTGCTCAGCTTCGCCATAAACGTCGCCGTCGCGTTGCCGTTGGTGTATTTGCCGTTCTCCGCCAGCTTGACGCTGAGCCGCACAAACACCAGGTCCGGGTGCTTGGTCGTGAACTTGAAGTCGAAGCGCTGGTCAAAGATCGGGTTGAAGCCGTTGGCCGTCGCAATCTTGGTCCGGTGCACCAGCGCCGTCTGCGGCAGCGCCTCCTTCTTGAGCTTGCCGCTGCCGCTGCCGCCGCCGCCGATGCCGCCAACACCACTGCCGTCACCAGCACCACTGCCGCTGCCGTTGCTGCCGGCCGCCGCCTCCTCGTCGCAGTCGCGCTTGTCGTCGGCCAGAAACACCTCCACCTCCACGTACGGGTCCAGCGTGCGCCGGTCCGAAAAGTTGACCGGCCGCATCAGCTGCTGCGCCGACACCACGCTGATGCTAAAGTTGATGTTCTTGCGCTCGCGCTTCAGGTCGCGCGGCTTGCTCTCGCCCGGCAGGTTGCGCATCACTTGCATCTGCCGTGCCTCGCGCGGCTTCAGCACGTACCCGGACGAGTCCGTGCCGCCCGTGAACATGGCCGCGTTGATCTGCATGCCCAGGTCGTACGTCTGCCAGTTGAGCGCCGCCATCTGCACGCCGCGCCGCCAGTGCGCCAGCGGGTTGAAGTTGGACGACCCGATCCGCATCGCCTTGGGGTACACCCGCATCATGTAGCGCATGTTGTGGTAGTACACGCTCTGCCGCGAGTCCCGCGTCCGCGTGTGCTTCTCGTACACCTGCTCGTCCCACGACAGGATGTGGTTGAACAGCTTGCAGTCCGCATCCTCGAACGGCGTCGCCTTGTGCACACCCATGCAGTACACCGCCAGCGACCCGAGCTCGTACACAATCTTGCTCTGCTTCTGCTTGACCTGCACCTTTTCGCTGCCGCTCTCGTAGTCGCTGTTGCTGTTGCTCGGCGACTCGCGTGGCAGCTCACGGGACACGTCGCGCGAAACCTGGCCCTCGGTGATGGTGTCCACGGCATTGACACGCGTCTTGGGCGTGCTCGCCTTGCGCGGCGACGGCGGAATCGAGAAGCCGCCGCCAATGGACCCCAGAACTGGGCTGGCTTGGCTCGCCGAGAACTGCGACGGCAGGCTGTTGCCGCGGCGGCGTCCCGTCACCTCGCTCGTGCTCGTGGTGCTCATGGTGCTCGCCGTCGCCTCGCTGGCAGGCTGCTGCAGAGGCGCCAGGGCCGGGAACGGAACCGTCTGGTGCAGCGGGTACGCCGGCGGCGACAGAGGCGAGAACGGCGGCGGTGGCGGTGGCTGCTGCTGCGTCTTCTTGGTCTTGACAAGAATGCGGTACTTGAGCTCGGACGGCGACGGCAGCCGGTTCAGACCCGGGCGCAGGGGCTCCGTGACCAGCTTGCTGCCAAACACGTCGCGCAGGATCTTGGCCATGATGCGCTGCTGCTCCGCGTTGCAGTGCACCTCGAGCGAGATCCACAGCGGGTACGGCGACTTGACAAAGGCGTACCGGTTGATGGTGTTGATTGTCTCGCGGAACGAGATGCTCGACGTCCATGTCTTGCCGTGCACGACAATCGGCTGGCCATCCGGGCCATCCCAGCAGTCAATCTCGACACAGCGGCAGCCGCGCGTCAGGGTGGCAATGTAGCCCTCGGTGCTGGACGTGCCGGCCAGCTGGCGGCCGAGCAGGTACGTGTTGTGCGAGCTGGAGATGTAGTACTCGTTCATGGGGCGGTCGAAGCTGTACTCCTTGGGCTCCTTGAGGGTCGTCACGTTGTACGTCGACGTGATGTACCCGGCCAGGCCAGCCTCGGACATTCTCGGGGGCTCGGCAACCACGGACTCGGCCTCGTTGCCGCCGGTCGGCGACGCAGCAGCAGCAGCAGCAGCAGCCAGCGACGTCGTCACCTTGGGCCGGCGCGCAAACCGAGAAAACGCACCCTGCCAGTGCGCCAGGTCGTCGTCGACCTGCTCGCCCTGGACGTTGCGCAGAAAGTCAAAGAACTCGTCGCGCGTGATGCCCAAGGTCGGGTTCGACGCAATCGACCGGTAGATGGCTTGGATGTCGCCGCGCTTCTTCATGAGACGCACAAACTCTTGGAAGCCCGAGTAGTTGAGGCGGCCCGTGCCGTGCACATCAACCTCGTTGAACTTGCTGCGCAGAACACTCTGCGGCATGTGGATGTGCAGGTTGCGGCAGATGCGCTCGACGCCGGCAAAGTCGATCTCGCCCGCGAGCGCCGTCGTGGTGGTGGTGGTGGTGCTGGCGCTGACGCGGTCCAGGGGCTGCTTGGCCATCTCGCGGTTCCAGTAGTCGCGGACGGCGCGGTCGTTGAAGGACATGAGCGAGGCCAGCATGTCCTGGCGGTGCTTGTAGATGGCGTCCAGCGTGGACGTCCAGTCGCGGAAGCTCTCGTCCGTGTCGGCAATGAGGTGCATCAGCTTCGTCTGGGTGGTGTCCGGCACGGTGTACAGGATGGAGAAGAAGCGGCTCTCCTCCGACTCGGGGACGTTGCAGTCGAGGCGGTATTGGCGAATGTCCTCGGCCGTGCGGATCTCCTTGATGTCGTCAATGTACACACACTTGGTGGGGCGGGCCTTGTCCCAGGAGATCTTGCCGGCCTCGGAGTCGAGCGTCAGGATGATGCGCTTGTTGTTGTTCTTCTTGGAGACCTTGCGGATGGGGATGCCGTGCAGCAGTGCCAGGGGGATCACCGGGCCCACCTGGGCCGGGGTGGCCGCCAACACGGAGCCATTGATCGAGGTCGTGCCGTTCGTAGTGGCGACGGACCCGTCGGTGTGCACGAGCGCGTCGAAGCTGGAGTTGGCAAAGCTCTCGGCCTCGTCGCGCAGATCGGCCTCCGAGTCGGACTCGGTGTCAAACAAGGAGCGCTCAATGGTCTCGCTGGTCGGCGCCGTGTTGTTGCTGTCACTGCGCCGCCGCAGGATACCAGGGCCAACACTGACGTCACGGCTGTTGGGGTGCGCCGACGACGGCCGGCGTCTGGTGATCACCTTGGACGCGGCCCGCGACGCATTGGAAATGCGGCGGATGAGGCCGCTGTTCTGCTTTGTGGATTCTTGGTTCACAACGGCCGCAGACGGCTGGTGGTGCTGCTGCAGAGACGTGGAGCTTATCCGGTGGGAGAGGATAGACTCGGGCAGCTGGAAGGAGGAGATGGGGACGGGCCCCAGATCTCTGCCACGGAGCGGCTCCGGGGATGGGATAATGGAGCCGCCGTAGGTGCCACTGAGCACATATGGTGCAACGGTGGGCGAGTTTTGCGAAGTCGCAAGCGACGAGAAGCTGGCATTGGAGGGGGTAGCCTGCGCCTGCGCTTGCGCCTGCACCTGCGCCTGGGTTAGAGTCTGGACAGAGCTTTCTGCCACAGACGCTGAAGGGGCCGCGCAGCCTCGAGCGCTCCCCTGGGAGGAGCTGCGGCTGAGGGCCATGGTCATGCCCAGCGAGGGTCTGAAGCTGATGATGGACGAGGCCGGCGAAGACGCTAGGGACACCAAAGATGATGCGCTGTCGTCCTCGGCCGGTGACGAAACCGGTATAGAGATGGAAGCTGGTGGGATAGACGGTTTGGAGTGCTGTGCAAAGGAGAAGAGATGCATTGTCTCAGCACGTGAAGAGTGTGGGTAAAGGGAAAGAGGGAATTGAAAAAGTAAAAGGTTGTCAGATGAGGCTCTCGGAGCTGTCCAAACAAGTGGCGATGGAAGTTGGTAGTAGGAAGAGCAAGAAGTGCAGACAGAAATGTTACGAGCACCACATTGTAAGAAAAGATGAGGTGAGAAGCGGCAGACAAAGGGCGTTTATATAGGTTGAAAACGCAGTTGACGTTGCACAAGGCCTTTGTTGCACAAGCTTGTGTAAGTGAGGAAACCGGTGAGTGGGTGCGTGAGATCGGAAGAGACGGTTGACAGTGTGAGTAAGAGTGCGCGTGTGAGTGTGAGCGTAAGAGTAAGAAAGTTCGACGTGAGCTCAAGAGATCCGAGCAAAAAGCGAGTCCAGCCCACAAACAGAAGCGAAGAGAGAGAGAGAGAAAAAAGTACACGGCGGGGAGAAGGCGATATATGTGGTCTGCACGGCGAGCAGTGATGGTCCAGGAGTCGTCTGACCAGCAGGTGGTTCTGTGTGGTTCTGTGTGGTTATGTGGTTGTGTGGTTGTGTGGTTGTGGTAATTCCCTCTCTGCTGTTTTCGCCTTGCGGGTTGCTGCTCTGCAGGTTTGCTCTGCGGGTTGGCTCCGAGGGCGTGGGTGTGCGCGTGGGTGTCTCGTCTGTCTTTTTTGCAGGGCGAATAAGGAGAAGGCTGACCCTGGGTATCGTCGGCGGGAGACACGCAGCAGCAAAGTAGTAAGTACTCGTAGCAAAGTGACGACAACAAGACAAGCAGTGCCGGGTGATACGTTTTCGTTGGTCGTCTGCTGCAGCAGGTGTCTGTTTCCTATGCTCCTGTCGTGTACCTGTCTCCGTTGTAACCGAGGGGGTGTGGCTGTCTTATGAATGAACAACACACAATTTGGGGGTGGAGCTTTATTTTAAAGATCGACTGTGCCCAAACAGGCGGGCAAAGGTCGCAACGGGGCGGCGGGAGGTTAATTTGGGTGGAGGTGTGGGACGAGCGTGAGAGCTGGGAGAGGGAGGGCGTGTACTCCGTAGTCGTAGGGGCCAGGGAGGGAGTGTAGGGAGTGGGCGTGAGAGTGGGAGTGGGAGTGGGAGGAGAGCCAGGTACGGTACGAGTACTCGTAAAGAAAAGGAAAAAGAAGGCGGAGAAGAAAAGCAACGTGAAGAAAAGAATAAGAAAAAAAAGTAAAAGGAGAGAGAAAAAGAAAGCTGAAAAAGAAAACAGAAAAGAAACGAGAAAAAAAAGGAAATAAAAGGCAGAAGAGGAACAAGGATCAAGAATCAAATTCCTAAATCCACGCCCCTTGATGGGATGGATCCTCGTAGATGGGGTGTATCTGCACACAGTCAGTATCAAGTATCGTACTCGTACACACACACAAGTACGCAGCCGAAACGAAGCTCATCTGGCAACTCCTCTGGCAACTCCTCAGTCAGTGTACTCACGTGGATGGCGAGCAAGATACAAGATGCCAATGCCAATATGCAGGCGGCTGCTTTGGGTTAC
The DNA here is from genome assembly GCA_019925475.1 of Ophiostoma ips. NCBI lineage: Eukaryota > Fungi > Ascomycota > Sordariomycetes > Ophiostomatales > Ophiostomataceae > Ophiostoma > Ophiostoma ips. Next base: position 45,197 of record JADHKN010000109.1, read on the forward strand.
AGCCCAACTCAGCGTCCCACAGCACCAGCCAAGAAACAGGGCGGCAGAGGCAGCAGCAGGGCGGCAGCACAGCTGGTGCGCATGGCCGTTGCAGGACAGGCGCCTGCTCGTGGCCGGACAGAGCTCGTGCTCGTGTGCCGAATCGAGATGCTCGACGTGTCCCGACTGGCCGTTCGTTCCAAGGCGTGATCCTCTTGATCGTCAACCGAGATGTACGACGTACGTCGTAGTCGTCGTTGGACCCGTGTCCCTATCGTACTCGTATCGTATTAATATCAAGGCCTGTCCGATGTCTTGGATCCTAATCTTGCCGGGGTGCTGCGTTTGGGGCAGGTATAGCCGTGCTGGTCTGCTGGTCTGGCATAAAAAAAAAGAGAGAGAGAGCGGGCAGGGTCTCCTCCAGCGGGACGCAGCTGATGCACCTTGGGTGCTCTGGTTGGGCGCGGCGGGTGCTGATGTGCGTGCTTGCTGTGCGCCGTGTCCTGTACGTATGTGTGTGGCCTCCTGCAGCGTCGCGTGATCGGAGATGGGGGGGGGGAGGAGGGGCGTGCCGATGCGGATGTTGCAGTCGCCAGTTGCAGACAGGCAAGGCAGGGCAGACAAGGCAATATTGGGGAATCCTGACGAGTTCGGAAGGAATACAACCAAACAAAAGAAAAGAAGAATAAAATATAATAAAAATAGGAATAATGTGCGGTAGGTTGGCGGCACGTCGTCTCAGTCTTTGACTCCCAGTTGGACTTGAGGGAGGTGTCGTGTGTTTGTGTGTTCGTGTGTCGTTTGTTCCTTGCTGTGTCACGGAAACGGGGTGCTTTCTTTTTTTCTGTTGTCTTACGAAACCAGCGGCGGAAAAGGCGGGCGTCAACTTCGACACTGTGCGTTACACGAACAAGCACAAAAACGTATGTTTGCTCCTGATCAAACAAGGGGGATCAGGGCAGTCAAGAGGATGCGGGAGCACAAGAGGGCAGGTTGTGCGATCCGGGGTTGCGCTGGTATGATTGTTGGTCTTTTTTGTACGGAGGGGGGGAGGTGACGTGTGCGATGCGACGGGTTTTGCGTGGGAAGAGAGAGAATGTCGACAGGTAAAGAGAGAGGAGGAGGGAATTATAAGGAGGATGGCGGAAGATGGGCAACGATCAAGTAGAATCGAATCGAAGCGTGAGAGGAGGGGAAAAATGGCGAGCAGATCGAGAAAGAGCGATCCAGTTGCGGTGCCGTTGTGTGTCTGCGCGGGCAGGAGCGAGGGAGGGTTACTTAAAAAGGGAAGTGCAAAGAGCGTCGCGATTGAGAACGGTGACGAGTGACGGACGGTAACGGAGACGGTGACGGTGACTGGGGTGGGCTTGGAGTAAGGCCAGTACGACGTACGGAGTACGAGTAGTCGATCAATCAATCAACAAAGCCAGCTGCGTAGCTACTCCGTACTGACGGTATGCCCGGATCGTTCTTGCCTTGTAATTTTTTTTTCTCGTCTCTTTCTACGGAGCACGAGTAACTCGTACGCATTTCCTCCTCTAACAAAACGGCAGGCTTTCGAGGCTAGTCCTGGAAAGGAAACGGTGAGATTGTACTTTTGACAGTTCTCTCCGCCAGAGGTTGGCGCTTGCCGTTTTTAGGCATTCTTGTACGCAGCAAACAAAGGGAGAAAGTGGTTCGAGGAAAGAGACACTCGGGCCAGGGAGCTTGAACAAGCGCGCCATACACGAGCAACCGAGACAAAAAGAAAAAAAGGGAGATAAAAAAAAACAGGAAAGCGAGAACGGTGGAAGCAAGAGCTAACGGAGGGGAATACGGAGTAGGCAAGAGCGATGTGGAAGCAAGGCAAGCGCAGCCGGATAAGAGAGAGAGACAGGCAAGAGCCAGGCAAGAGCCAGGCAGAGGTCTCAACTCGCACGAGAAGAGCCAAAAAGACCCAATGATGACTCTGAAACGGTCAGACCGCTTCCAAACAACTTTACCCGACCCTTTCTTCCGTTGAAATCTCACGTCAGAACTTTCTACATCTATATTTATCTTTGTGTGGACGATCGTGGCTTGGGGCGCGCGCGCGCCCCGTCTGCTTCACCGCATCGTTGCTCCGTATGCAGCGTTGCGCAAATAGGCATACATACAGGCCAGATGACTTTTTTTTTCTTCGTGCCGCCCATGACGTCTGGCAGGGAGCGCGAGCGGGCGCATAAAAATGCAACCCATTATTATGAATAGCGGCAAAAGGTAAGGAAGGAAGAAAAAAGAAAAGAACCCAGCCCAAGCCTGAGGAACCCGACAGGAAGGCACGAATGACAACCGCCAATGCAGGGGTGGGAGTCACATGAACATCCTGGAATCACACACACACACAAAAGCGTACTCCATACTCGTAGGAGCGGTGAGCGAGCAACAAGGCCCGATGAAGTGATAGGGAACTAGGGATTTACAACAGAAAAAAAAAAAAAAGAGAAGAGAAAAACTACGATAGCCATGCAGCCTGCATTGCGCTATGCGACCATATCGTCGCATTGGCTTTGCCAGCGCTGCGGACCGGGCAGAGAAGAGCAGAGAAAGAGAAGAAGGGCGAAGAAGACGAAAAGAAGAGACGCGAAAAAGGAGAAAAAGTAAATGGAGAAAAAAAGGAAAAAAAAGGAAGAAATGGGAACAAGAGGAATCAAAAGGAAACAGAAAAAGAAGAAGAAGAAGAAGAAAAAGGAAGCAGAAGAAGAAAAACGAGGGCCTGGTGGAGATCAGTGGAGGCTGCATATGGGCAAGGCCGTGTAACCGTGGGTCCCCACTGGATTGCAGGGCGGGCCAAGCAGAAGCCGCAAAACGGGAAAGGGGAAAAGGGCAGAGGAAGGGATAGGAGGCGGGCGGGTGACAAAGTGCTGGGACCGAAAATGGCACCCACGGCACCCAAGAGTGGACAATCTTATCAGAAAGAGAAGGGGAAAAATAATAAGAAAAAAAAGAAAAAAAAAGGAAAAGAGGACAACGTCACCCCTGTTCCCCTCCTTCCCTTGCCCCCCCCTCCTCCCTGTGCCGTCATAATCTCGAGAGCTGCCAGCGTGACCAAGCTCTCTGGCCAATTAAAAGGGTCAATGAAGACGGCCAATGAAAGCCAAAATGACAGAAGCAGACGATCACCAAGAACAGACGTTCTGTGCCGCTTTGTTCGTTTTTTTTTGTTGCTGTTGCTTCCCACGTCGTATTTACTTTTTTTTTTGTTGCTTTGCTCTTCATTCTTTCATTCTTTCTTCCTTCTTTCGGAAAGGACCCTCACAGAGTGATCATGATCGCCCGCGCATTCAAGTACGAGTACCACGCAAAAGAAAAAAAAAAAGAAAGAAAAAATCTGCATTAGGGCACCTGCTGTCCTTTTCCTTAATTTAATTTTGATTTTTGCCTCCCCCTTTCCAGCGTGCTGCTCCCCTGCTTTTTTAGTATTTGGGGATGTTCTGCTTCCGGCCGGGAGGACAAGAGCAGCCGCACCCGAGGAGCTAACGGAGCACTAAAATAAAGCAATGGAAGATACGAAGTCTGAGAACGAGAAGAAAAGAGAAGAAAAAAAAGAGGTCAAAGTGAGGAAAAATATGGCTGCTGGTCAAACGCAGCTAGTGCCCACGAGTACGAGTACTCCGTACGTCGTAGAGCAAAGCTCTAGCTCGCACTGAAGCGCCAAGAAGCTAAATAGTCCACAGGGGGTGATAAGATAAAAGGAGCGTATCGTACTCGTAAGTCGTACGTATTCAATGTTTTGCGTTGTAGATAGCAAAGGAGAGCTCCGTTTCAGAAGGAAGTACGCATGGCTGACTCACAGGTGGCAGACAGCAGTTGTAGTTCGGGCACGCGGGAGCTGTGAAGAAAAGAAACAAGATACAAAATCAGATTACTGAGAAATTTTCGTAGAGTACGAGTACCAGAAATTCAAATAATGACAAAACAAAAGACAAGACGAAAGCCCTGAACATGGTGCTTCGGGTTGTTCTACAGCGTTCTTTTTTTTTCTGCAGAGGCTCAACTCGCGAGAGATCCTGGTAACGCCCATCGAGATCTGCGAGTACCTGGTATGTTTTCCGTAGAGAGTTTCGCTGGGGACCTCTGTCCGTATTATGGGGACCAAATACGGTGCCGAATACAGTTAGCCCGTATCCTATTTATTACTGTGACGGGATGATTCGAAAGCACGTCCCCCCTCCTCCTCGGCCTCACTCATTTTTGAGACAAGCTTGGCCTGCATTCTTTTTTTGGTTGAATTGTTATGCAATGCACGAGATTACTGCGCGTACGGGTTGAAAATTGATGCAAAAATATGGCGATCTGGGGAGCTTACTTGTACTAGGGAGAGGAACGGAGCCAGGGCATATGAATGCAAAATGTGAATCCACGAGTACGGAGTACGAGGGCTCCGTAGGGGGGAGAACGCGGAGACAAGAAAACGGGAATAGAGGGAATAAGACGGAAGCAGCGAAAACAAAAAAGAAAAGAGATATGCGTCATCGAAATGAGGATATCGTGAGATGAGTGATGAAGAATGTCGGTCGTATTCTGATCCTTGGCTGCAGGTTGGGTTGGATGGAACGTTGGACGAGAAGAAAGAAGACGAAAAAGGATGAAGAAGTAAAAATAAAGAAGAGAAGAAAGAAAATAAAAGGAAGGAAATAAAAATAAATCTAGAAATGAGAGAATACGACTTCGAAATAACATTTTACAAGTACTCCGTACTCGTAGATAATCAAATAAAATAAAGCACACCATAGATTAATGAAAGAAGTCGCCCAGTGCAAGGAATGTTTCTTGCTTTTTTTTTGTGCTGTTGGTTTCAGATGGTGTTGACATGCTACTAAGCCTGCATTAGTTGACGAAACAAGATATTTTGAAAGTACTGCTCTCTTTTTCGGTTTTCTTTTTTCCATTTCTGTTCGCATACATCCTCGCGCGTCTGCTTTTTTGCACAGGTAGTATTTACTCGTACTTGTTCGCCTATCACCGTTACTGGCACGTCTCGTGCTGGGCACAAAATAAAGTGGTTTGTTTCATCCCCTTGTCAAAAACCTCCGATGACAACGAGGCAATGGACACAAACACGTTGGCAAGGCAGATTACGAGTACTCGTAAAAAAAAAAATAAAAAAAAAAGACAGACGACCAATGCTCATCAAAGTGCAGGCAGCCCAGGGCAGCACACCCCCCCCCCGGGCATGCCTTATGATCTGATATGTGGACCGCGAAACGATGCAATGACGTATGGCCTGCACTCTCCCCCGTACTTAATTTTGGCTGGGCGACGGTTCAACGGTTTTGGTTATCCCCCACAGTCAGACTTTACGAGTCGTCGAGTACGAGTTCTCTCTCGTACACACCGTTGTTTTACGAGTGACAACAGTACTACTCCCGTAATACTCTCGTACTCCGTACAGACCTGCTATAAGCGCCAAGAAAACAGTCATGGGATCGCAAAAAAGGGGGTTGGGTTGGTTGGTTGGTTGGTCATAATCAATGTGATGATGCCCGGATTCGGACTCGCGGAACAAAAGACGAGCCAACAAGCCCGCGAATGAGGTCGTTGAAGCCAGGCACAATGAGCACTGCAGCGGCACTGCCGATGTCGCTGAAGAAAAAAAAAAGAGATAAACGACGACGGGGATTTGTTTCAGCTTGCGCATATGGTATGCGCATTGCCAGAGTCTCTTTGGTTAGGCGGCTGGCCCGGCAGGGCAAATGAGTCGGTGACAGTCGGTGACAGTCGGTGAATGAGTATGAGTATGAGTCCGTACTCGTAGAGAAATACGAGAACAAAATAAGACAGAACAAAAATAAAGACGGTGACAACGTTACGCCAAACAGCGGGGAGGGTTAGGGGAGTTTGTCGGTGTGCGCCTTCCCATTACGTCTCCGCTTCCTCCGTGATTGTTGTTGGTGGTGGTGGTGCTGCTGCTGGTGGTCGCCCGTGTGCTGTAATTCGTTGCTCGCAGGGCCCGAAAAGGGAATGCCAAGCAAAAAAAGTCCAGTGATCATGTGGGTTTTTAAGGTGGCTTTTCAGGGCAGCCCAGCAAATACGAGAAACGGTGTCCCGGAAGGCCGTCGTCGGGCGACGATGAGCAATTGTTTTTTGTTGTTCTTTTTTCTAAGCTTATTCCAATGGCTCGGCTCCGTCGCATGCCATACGGAGTCATAGTAATCGCAACTTTTGTACGAGTAGATACGAGTACACTTACCTCTTCGTATGCGCAGACGGAGGGGTGTACGATTACTCATGGGCGCGCGCGCCAGGGCACACGCCGTAGGGGGCCCGGAAAGGACAGGGGGCGCCAGCAGGGCGGGACACGCTAGAAGAAAAGGGGGGGAGGGGGAGGAGGAAGCAGCGAGGCAAAGAAGGAAGGCATATGCGTGTAAGGAACGACCAGGATCAAGGAAGGAAGGAGGGGAAAGCACGAGGAGAGACGAGCAGCCAAGGTGGCCGTTTTGCGAGGGAAGGCGCGTGGGATTAATCTTCCATGGACCATGACGCACGCGGCCACCTCCGTGGTAAGATAGCAGGATGACTAAGCCAGGCTCCGTCCGAAGAAATGCACGGAGTAATTTCCAAGAACCAAGGCACGCGAGATCCACGACGGCCCCCCAGGTGAAACCCGAGGCGCACACATCAGCTGAACAGAGAGTCGATGAAGAGATGGAATCTGTCCTGTCTGGCATGATTATATTGTGGCACCTCATTCGGGGAGGCAGCTCGGCAGGAGGGGTTCCTAGTTTTCTTTCTCTTTTCCTAGGCTCCTTACTCGTGGATTTATCCCTCTTTCTTCTTCCAAGTTCCTACTTCGTACGAGTAGTTTTTCACCCCTCTCCTTCTTTCCCTGCTTGTGTGATGATAAGAACAAGGCGGTCTGCCCAATGTGCAATGTGTGTAACGTATGATGTGTATGGTGAGAAAGGATGGGCCGCGTACGGAGTACGAACAAGTACGTAGTACAGCATTGGCAGTGTTTCACGTTCATGGCAGGCGTTATTCTCCGCATCTCACATGAACAAGGTCGATTGGTCTAGTTGGTTATGACGGCGCCTTAACACGGCGCAGGTCCGCGGTTCGATCCCGTGATCGATCATTTCTTTTTGTATTTTTTTTTGCTTGTCAAGCTTACAGAGTACGACGTACGTTTCTCAACTTTTTGGGCGTATTTACGAGTACGACGTACAACAGCCGGGCCAGCGGCCGTGCCTTTTTTTTTTTACTGGAGACACCGGCAGTGCTTACGGCTTGGACGGAGCACTTTGTAGGCACGGACAGCTACGATGACGTTTAGCCTCGCTTCTGTAAAACAAAAAAAATGACGTGTCGATTCACCAGTAGGGAGGGGGGCACCTTCCCGATGAAGAGGAGACAGAACGCCGGCAGGAGTGCGAGCAAAGCCGACAAGGTCCGGGTCGAGGTAGTACGAGGAGGAGGAGTCCGTCGTAGGAGTACCATACAAGGAGGAGGACTGGCACACGACAAAAAACGGACAAATGACAGCAGCCGGAGAAACCAGGGCGGCCGAAGAGGCCGACGAAGGAGGAGGAGGAGGCGGTTGCCGCGACCCTGCAGCCGACAATGCGTACCATGGTTTGGCCATCTGGTTACATTTTATTCCCGTTTTTTTTTCTATTTTTTTTTTTTTTGAAATGACGGCACGGCACGGGACAGGCTGTTTTTGAATTCCTGATAATATTCCAATGCAGCGGGAGTAGGTCCGAGTTGCGAGGTGCGAGTTGCGAGTCGCATTGGCAGAGTTTCTGATGTTTTCTCTTTCTTTCTTTTTCCTTCTTTCTTTATCATATTTTATTTTAAGACAAGCCTTCATAAGACAGGTCTTCTTTCGAGACAGCCCGGAACCTACCACCTGTCCTCTGATTCGTTCCCATTACGATGCCGGCCAGCAGTTTACTTTTTGCTTGTTGCTGACGGCTGGTCGGCCATGCAGAGTGCAATATTGAAATCCTGCGACGCCGTCGGATTTCCGTGCCACTTTTTTTGCTTCTCCTCCTTCTATCGTATCCTTCGGGTTAGGCGCGGGAGGGGCCGTTGCGTTTTTTGGATTAAAAGCTGGGGCATGTTTTAATTCAGTAATGGGTCACGATCATGGGTGTCACACTGGGCAGTGTTTGTATTTGCAAAAGAGGGGGAACGGAGAGAAGAAAGTGACGGCAGATTTGATCAATGATTCTTGGCTAGCCGCCATGTCCGCCGTGGCCGCCGGTTGCGGTGCGACTACTCGTACTCTCGTACTTGCGTGCATCCACGAGTGTACATGCAGACGGAGTGTCTTGCATTTGTTGATGGAGACGATGATTGGGTTGGGGGAGGTATGAAAGAGAAAAAGGAGGAGAGGGGGAGCGAGCAACGGGTTGAGAAAGCGGAAAAGTAAAACAATATGCAAAAGACGAGAAACAAGACAGAAAACAGAATAGCAAGACGAGAAGAAGAAAAGAAAGCAATCAAACAGGAAGGTAACCAAAGGAAGGTAACCGAAAAGAGGTATCTTCCAAAAGAAAGCAAACGAAAAGAGAAGAAAGCAAACGAAAAAAAAGAAAAGAAAGAAAAAAAAGACAACCAAACCACAACTGACAAAATCAGACAAGACTGCCAACGCATCATGTCGTGCCGCACCGCCGATCCCCGATTCAGACAGGACGTCTCCTCCCCTATCATCCCATTGCCGTCGACGGGCCATCCTCGTCTCTTATCACAGTGCCATTGTGATAGAGCCGTGCATTCTGACAAGAGGTAGGTCCTCGTGTCTGTTGCTGCAAGTCAGGCCTCTGTTCAGGCGGGCACTCCCGTGAACCCACAGCATTTTTCTTTTTTTCTTTTTTCTTCTTTTCTTCTTTTCTTCTTTTCTTGTTTTTCTTGTTTTGTTTTCGTCCTCTGCTCCGTATCTTCGGGTGCATACTACTCATATGCATGATTGCATCAATGGCGTATATGGCGCAGGATAGTGTCGGCCCAAGGTTATCCTGCTGGCCGGTTTTCTTTTCTTTTTCTTTTCTTTTGCTGCTGCAATGCCGATCCAGCTCCAGCGGCAGCTCCAGCAGAGCTCCAGCAGCAGCTCCAGCGGCATCTTTTGCCCCTTTTGGTCCAAGCCGGGGTCAGACTTGCTTGTCATGTCAGCCAATATTGTCTCTATTGCGAGGACGCAGGACTTTGGTTTCAATCTCAGTGTTGGTCTTGGTCGGTCTTGCTTGCACCCGGACTCGGACTCGGATTCGGTCCCAGTCTCACACCTCAGTACTCAGTACTCAGTAATCAATATTTTGGCATCCAATATTTCCCAAGTGCTCACCACCCAACACTGAAAAACCAACAAAACCAACAAAAAGCAATACGGAACCGACTACTGCCAGCACATCACTGCAGGTTGCCTTGGCCCAGCAGCGTTGCATAGCGTTCCAATGCAGCCCATGTCCAAGCCGAATTGGACATGGAGGAGCGCCATTGCCGCGTCCATGCACGAGGGGCCGACGAGAAAAAAAAGCAAAGGCCGGTTTTCCTACTCCGTACATTGCAGCCTGCCCTACCTACCTACAACGTTGGAACGGACAAGAGTGATCTGCATATGATGTGCACCACACTGCACAAGTGGAAAATAGCCTCACGGGCAGGCAATTTTGCAGGCAGTCCATTTGGATTTGTCATTATCTGGTCAACTGAATTTCCTGCCGTTTTTTCCCTTCATTTTTATTCTCATAAACCTGATCCCCGTTTCTGCGTGTCGTTTAATCCCCGAAAAATATTAAGGAGCTGCTCTAACCGACGGTTTGGACAGGCCTGCGAACTCGGACATTACGGCTCACAAAAAAAAACACACTTGAAACGGCCAGGTATGAGTTGATAGTGTACTTGTATGGATATGAAATAATATTAGTATTATGAAATATACTCGGTAGAATACGCCGCCTTGTAATTAGTCAGCAGTCTTCCACATTAGGAAGGAATCTCGAAGAAGAGCCCCCCGAGGTCCTATACCCAGAGTCCTATGATATACCCTTCTCTACGGGAGTATGGGATGAAACACCAGACTGTCCAGCGCCGCCATGTTACAGATTGTTCTTTTCGTTTGTTCCTCCTCGTATTAGTCAAAAAAGGGCGCCAACGGGTCGCTCGGCCTTGGGCTCACTTCACGGTGTGGCCGACGAGGGACGGGTGCAAAGCGAAGGCCGCGTCATCCGCCGACGAGATCGGAGGAGTGGATGGGTGTCGTTGTTGTGTCGTGTCGTTGTTGTCTATTATCTTGTCGTCATCTCGTTTTTCTATATCTGTCTCTATTCTATAGCTGCCATCTCATCTCGTCCCTCTATCAACTTTCTCGTCATCTCCTCGTCATCTCCTCTCACCTCTCCTCCCCCCCTCCTCCCCTTTCTCTTAACCACATACCGCTACTCATCCCGAACAGCTGCGATTGGCTGGGGACCGCACTAGAGCGCGGATGCAGTCCTGTCAGAGTTGCATTGCGCGCGCAGAGTCCATATCGTACCCGAGAAGCCCAAGCAGGCCCATATGCCCAAAGGCCCAAAGGCCCAAGAGGCCCAAGAGGCCCAACCAAAAGAATAAACAGCCCATCAGAACAGTGCCAAACGGCAGCGCCAAGCTGGGCCCTCAGCAACCTGTTCTTGTGCTGTGTGCTGTGTCCTGTGCAACAACGAATACGAACCCGCAGACAGAACGCTGGATACGGCGGCGCGAGAATGATGTGTCAATCTTGGACAGGCTGCGCAACGAAGGCCGCTCTTCGGCGATATTGACTTGGGGCACACACACACACATACACGCACACACATACACCGCACGTGCCCGCCATGCGCAACGCACTGCCCCCAACTCGGCGCGAAACAGAGGAAAAGAGGCCGTCATCCAAAAGAAAACGCAACGTATCCTCCCCCCTCTCCCATATTCTCCCTTGCAGGTTGCAGGAACGGCATGCTGACTGTTATGGGCTGCCTGGTTTGTCTCGTGGTCCTTGGTTTTCTTTAGCTGCATATGCTACGTCCTTTTGGAGAATGTACTCGTAGGAGTATCTGACGTCGTCTTGGCGGGTGAGTCAACAGCGAGAGGTTGTCCGAACTGCGGAGAGAGACAGAAAGAAAGAGGAGAGATCAGCGTCTCCACGAATAGAAAGCAAAGCCCGTTGCAGAATCGGAAGCGGACTAGGCTGGCATGGGTAGAAAAAGCAGGGTAAAAAAAAAGTCGGCATGCAGGATGCAGACATGCAGGTAGGTATCAGACATGCAGGCAGGCAGGCAGGCGGGCAGGCAGGCATACATACAACCAACGTGATGCACGCCTGTACGAATACGCATGGGCGTGTGGGCTGTGGTCGCATATGGGTGTGTGAATGTGAATGTGGATGTGGATGTGTGGATGCTTGGACATGCTCGTGTGTGCCGCTGTGCGGTGCGATATTGTGACAGCAGCAGGACAGCAGAGTAGCAGGACACCAACACCAGGACAGGACAGTAGGGCAGCAGGGCAGCAGGGCAAGGCCGGGCGTGCATATGCAGCGCTACTTATGATGAGCAGCAAGCAGTGTGATGGAGCCGGGCAGGGCACGAGACGGTTTCGGGGTCTCAGACGGGACAAGGCAAGCTGATCTCGATGGTGATCAGGTTGTTGGTTCTCTCTGCTCTCCTCTCTGCTCTCTGCTCTCTGCTCTCTGCTTTCTAGCTCTCTACTCCGTAGCTCTCGAGCTCGAGCATCTGCTGACCAACGCAGTAATGTTCCTGCAGGGTCCGTTGCAGAATAATCAGTGGAAGAGACGACGGACTGGCTGTGTGCAAGCAAAAGTCGGATGCATCCTTTCGCGGCCGTCGACGTGCCGCCGGCCCTGCACATGCCTCGTCGGCGACTTGTCCGCTCGACGCAACCCTCTTACGTACTTGGCTGATGCTGATGCTCATGCTGATGCTCATGCGGATGCTGCAACGGAGCGCATTTCCCAGACAAGACACAAGATGCGAGGTCTGCACATAAGCTTTGTCTCCAGGCACACACACCGTTGCGGCTGGAGATGCCGTTTTTTTGTTTTGATTTTTCTTGTTTCAAAACCAACAAAGACAAAATGCACCATCATGCAGTTTTCTGCTGTCTTGGTCGCAGCGAATGCATTCCCCCTTCACCGGCCTGGGTGTCAGCACTGCTCCTTTGCAACCTCGCCCGCTGCAACCTCGTCTGTTGTTGCTGTTTTTTTTTTTACTTTTACATCTATCTCTCTTTGCTCGTTGTCTCGCCTGCTGGCTGCGGTGCCTTGGCCGGTGTCACTGCATTTGCGCACGCCATCCCCTGCTCGCGCGCGGGTGACACGGCATGCCTTTCGTGGTCGGTCCTGTGTGGTCCTGTGCCTGGTGTGTCTTTCCTTCTGTATGAGTGTACGGAGTCGGTTAATTGTGCTTGTTTTCTTTTCTCGCCCCTCCCTCTCTCTCACTACGACCCCCCTACTGATACCTGCAGGATCGAGGTTACAGACAAGCTGCACATCTCGGGGCCTTGAAAAAATACGACAAGACGCACGGCGCAAGGCGCAAGGCGTAAAGACGCAGCACGCAGAACGCAGCACGCAGCACGCAGCATGTAGGCAGAAGAAAATGGCATGACGGGCCTGCAGTGTATACGAGATTGGGTATATACGAGTTCTCGTAGTAGAGGCCTCCACGAAAACGAGAGGCTGCGCAGAGACTCGACCAGCCCAGCGAAAACAGAGCAAGAAGAAGCGGTAAAGGGTGTGCCCGTTGTAGCACAAAATGCAAGTGAGATAATGGCCACAGCCGAAGAGGAAAGCCCCTTGTCCGCCCGCCGGCACAAAGAAGCGGTGACCGGGATGCCGTTTTCTCTTGTCTCGTTTTCTTCTCTTGTCTTTGTCTTCCTTTGTGGCGCGTGAGCAGTCAAAAATCTCGGGATGCTCAAGACGCAATACGGGCAACGACGCAACCCAATCTCGACCGGGGGGGGGGCGGGGGGGGGGGCGGGGGGCGGGCGGCGGGCCGGGGCGGCCCCCCGCCGCCGGGC
>JADHKN010000011.1:0-13181 GCA_019925475.1 Ophiostoma ips
GGAAGCCTCACTGAGCCATTCAATCGGTAGTAGCGACGGGCGGTGTGTACAAAGGGCAGGGACGTAATCAGCGCAAGTTGATGACTTGCGCTTACTAGGGATTCCTCGTTGGCTCAGCCTCTCCCTTTCGCCCGCTTCTCGCCCTCTCCTGTCACTCTCTGGTCATGCTCCTCCTCACCTTGACTTGACTCCTCTCTTGCCTCGACTGTTGCCATCCGTACTTTCACTTTCTTTCCAGACCCGCCTCATCCCCTTTGTTTTCTTTACTCAGCCCGGTGCTCAGTTCTTTTTTTTTCTTTTTTCCCCTCTCCCTCCCTCTGCCTCTGCCTCTGCCTCTTGCCAGTTTCTGGAAAGTATATATCCTCCTGCATCACCCACTGTCTTGCTGTTGAACAAAATTTTTCTCGATCACAGCCTCTCGATTCTCTCGAATTTCCTGTTCACCATTGCATCTTGACACACCATTAGATGTTTGGCAACCATCACATGTTGGCACCTCTTTCATGTTCTTCCCCCCCTCTCTATCCACCCTCTCTCTCTCTCGTTGACGCTGTCGTATATCCCCTTCTTTGCTTATAGAGCAGCATCTAGATTCCATCGTCTATTGCTTGGCTGTTTGATTTTTTTTTCTTTTCTCTTTTTGTCTTGTTTGGTTCAATTTGTTTGATTGTTTGATTGTTTGAGTCTTTGGTCTTTGGCCATCCTCATTGGTTTTCTTGTCTTCTTGTGTCTGTCCCAAGGCCGAGACAGCCACCGGCTTGACGGCACGATGGGAGCAGAGAACGCCGCCGCAGACGGCTCCGTCGAGGATGCCATTGCGGTCGTCGGTATGGCCTGCCGGTTTCCAGGGGATGCCACCGACATTGAGGCATTCTGGGAGATGCTCAAGGACGGGAAAGATGCCTGGTCCGAGATTCCACCAGACCGGTTCAACGCCAAGGGCTGGTACCATCCCGACCCGAACCGTCCGGGAAGTGTGAGTTTTTCCTCTCCAGAATAAAAAAAAAAAAAGGTCCTTCTTCTGCTGACACGAGCCTCGACAGTTTCATATAAAAGGAGCCCATTTTATAAAAGGCGATATAGCAGCATTTGATGCACCGGTTCGTTGAAGATGCCTTCTCCTCCCAGCTCGACGACAGACTAACAAGAATGCCCAGTTCTTTTCGATTTCCACCGCCGAGGCCGTGTCCATGGACCCGCAGCAACGAATGCTCCTCGAGGTGGTCTACGAGGCTCTCGACAGCGGTACGTCAAGTTGTAGACGTTGATCCCCATGATCCCGGAATGACAGACAGCCCCTAGCTAACAAATCCTTGCAGCCGGTATCCCGGCAGCATCGCTGGCCAACACCGCCACCAGCGTCTTCTGCGGCTCCTTTGTACGAGGTGAGTACTGCATGCCTGCATTTCCTGTCCGCTTCCCCTGTCTCCCTGACTCACACACACCTACGCAGACTACGAGCAGCCCTGCATGCGCGATCCAGACACCACGCCCCCCTACTCGGCCACCGGCAACGGCATCGCCATCCTGGCCAACCGCGTCTCGCACGCCTTTGACTTTGCCGGCACCAGCCAGACCATTGACACGGGCTGCTCCGCCAGCATGATTGCCGTGCACCAGGCCTGCAAGAGCCTGCTCAGCGGCGAGTCGACCGTCGGCATTGCCGCCGGCGTGGGGCTCATCTTCTCGCCCAACACGCTGGTGCCCATGGCCAACCTCAACATCCTCGGCGCCGACGGCCGCTGCTACACCTTTGACGCGCGCGCCAGCGGCTACGGCCGCGGCGAGGGCACGGGCGTGCTGGTGCTGAAGCGGCTGCGCGACGCCGTGGCGGCCAACGACACCATCCGCGCCGTCATCCGCGCCTCGGCCAGCAACCAGGACGGCCACACGCAGGGCATCACGCTGCCCAGCCGGGAGCGGCAGGTGGCCAACATGGCGGCCGTCTACCGCGGGGCGGGGTTGGACATGGCACGCACGGCGTACATGGAGTGCCACGGGACGGGCACGCAGGTGGGCGACGTCAAGGAGACGCAGGCTGTGGCGGAAGTATTTTGCGGCGGTGGTAGCAGCAGCGGCCGCACACCTGCAAACCCCCTGCTGATCGGCTCCGTCAAGACCAACATTGGCCACCTCGAGGGCAGCGCGGGCGTGGCCGGCCTGATCAAGGGCATCCTGGTCGTCGAGCGCGGGTACATTCCCAAGCACCTCAACTTTGTGTCGGCGAACCCGAACATTGACTTTGCGGGGATGGGGCTGCAGATCGCCACCGAGCTCACGCCGTGGCCCGTGCCCGGCCTGCGCCGCGCCAGCGTCAACTCGTTTGGCTTTGGCGGCACCAACGCCCACGTGGTGCTCGACGACGCCCCCCATTTCCTGGCCGAGGCCCGCGTCGCCGGCGCCCACCACAACACCTACCTGTTCCCGGGCGACGCGCTGCGCCTCGGCGCCCTCTACAGCTTCCACGGGCCGCGCAACCACCTGTTTGTCTTTTCCGGCCACGACGAGGCCGGCCTGGCGCGCGTCGTCGCGTCGCAGGCCGCGTACATTGCGGGCAAGATGAGTGGTGGGAACAACAAGGACCCGGCCTTTGAGTCCAACTACACCTACACGCTCCTGCACCGCCGGAGCCGGCTCAACTGGCGCACCTTTGTCGTCGCGTCGTCGGCCGCCGACCTGCTGCAGAAGCTCCAAAAGCTCACAGCCAAGGACGAAAAAGAGGAGAAGGAAAACAAAAAAGAGGTGGAGACCGTGCGGGCTGGCCCAGGCTCACCACGCCGCATCGGCCTCGTCTTCTGCGGCCAGGGCGCCCAGTGGCACGCCATGGGCCGCGAGCTGCTGACGTACCCGGTGTTCTATGCGAGCCTGTCGTCGGCCAGCTGGTACCTGCAGTCGGCCTGCGGCAGCCCCTTTAGCCTCTGGGACGAGCTGCACCGCCCGGCCGACCGGTCGCGCATCGACGACGCCTGCATCGCCCAGCCCGCCACCACCGCCGTGCAGGTCGCCCTCGTCGATCTCTGCCGCGCCGCGGGACTGCGGCCCACCGCCGTCGTCGGCCACTCGTCCGGCGAAATCGCCGCGGCCTATGCGGCGGGCGCCCTCGCGCGCGAAGACGCCTGGAAGATTGCCTACCTGCGCGGCCAGTGCGTCGCGCGCATCGCCACCTCCCTGGCGCCACATCTCCGCGGCGGCATGCTGGCCGTCGCGCTGTCTGAGGCCGAGGCGCGGCGCGCCATGGCGGACGCGGGACAAGACAGCGCCGCCGCCGCCGCCGCCGTCGACGTGGCCTGCGTCAACGGCCCGCGGTCCGTCACGCTGTCCGGCGACGCCGACGCCATCGCCCGCCTGCACGACCACCTCCGCAACAAGGGCGTCCGCGCCACGCGCGTCAACGTCGACACGGCCTACCACCACGCGCGCCACATGGCCGTCGTCCACGACCTCTACCTGGACTGCCTGCGCGGTGTGCGGCCCATGCAGCCTGCTGCTTCTGACGACAGTGAGAACACCACTACCACCTTCTTCTCGTCCGTCCGCGGCCGTGCCGTGTCGGCCTGCGAGCTGGGCCCGCAGTACTGGGTCGACAACCTGACCAGCCCCGTGCAGTTCTTCGGCGCGGTGTCGGCCATGATGCGGCAGGCCCGCCCCGACATCTTGATCGACGTCAGCCCGCACCGCGTCTGGGAGTCGACGCTGCAGCAGATCCACGGTGCCCTCCTGGACACCACAGGCACGTCATTCGACCCGCCGCCGCCGCCGGCCTATGTCTCGCTTCTGCGCCGCGGCGAGGACGCGTCCGCCACGTTCCTCGAAGCCCTGGGCCATCTGTGGACGCGGGGCGTCGCCATCAGCCTCGACTGGGCTCTCACCAGGTATGTTTCTCTCTCTTGTTCCTTTTTCGGACGACTATAACTACAAATGCTGACTAATCAGTCCCGGAGGACAGCGGCCGCGGCACCTCGTGGACGTGCCGTCGTACCCCTGGGACCACTCGAAGCGGTACTGGCACGAGTCGCACCTGTCGCGGACGAACCGCTTCCGCGCGCACGGCCGCGAGGACATTATCGGCGCGCCGCTCGAGAACGCCACGCCCCAGGACCCGCGCTGGCGCGGCTTTTTCCGCGTGCAGGAGAACCCCTGGCTGGAGGACCACGTGATCCAGAAGTCGGTGCTCTACCCGGCCGGCGGCCTGCTGGCCATGGCCGTCGAGGCGGCCAAGCAGCTGGCCGAGACGGAGCGGCGGCACGGCGGAGGCCACGGCCGTGGTCGTGGTCGCGGTCGTGGCGGCGGCCGTCGCGTCCTGGGCTACGAGGTGACGCGGTTTCGCATCCTGAAGCCCATGCTGATCCCGTCGTCGCCGCAAGGGCTCGAGCACATGCTGAGCGCCCGCCTCATCGAGGGTGATGATGAAGAAAATGATGGTGGCGATGGTGGCCACGATGGCAGCGCCGTCTACGACTTTTCCATCCTATCCAAGCCCACCGACGCAGCGTGGACGACGCATGCCCAGGGCCGCTTCAGTGTAGTTTACTGTGATGACGACGATGATGACGTTGATGATGTTGACAAAAAGTCCAGCGTCAAGGAGGCCGCCGCACTGGACGCGCGTCTGGGCACCGCCGGCCATCGCCAGGCCTGCCGCGCCGGCCCGTCCAGCAGCGACACGCGGCTCGACCCGCGGCAGTTTTACGAGATGCTCGACGTCGTCGGCATGGCCTACGGGCCGCAGTTCCGCAACCTGGTGGCCATTGACAAGACCGTTGACAAGGCCACCGGCGCCGCCGCCCACACCGTGGTGGCCATCCCCGACACCCGCGCGCGCATGCCGTTCCAGTTCGAGTTTGACCACGTCATCCACCCGGCCACGCTCGACACCATGATCCAGTCCGTGTTTGCGCTGGCCGACGACGGCGAGGCCATGCTCCCGTGCGCGGCCGACCGCGTCTTTGTGGCGGCCCGTCTGCCCCAGGGCGCCGGCGCACGCTTCCGCGGGTACACGACGGCCGAGAAGGGTGTGCAAAGCGGTAGCAGCAGCGGAGGCGCCACCGCCAACATCACCATGTTTGACGATGCCCTGCGCGCGCCCGCCGTCGTCATCCACGG
Organism: Ophiostoma ips; assembly: GCA_019925475.1. NCBI lineage: Eukaryota > Fungi > Ascomycota > Sordariomycetes > Ophiostomatales > Ophiostomataceae > Ophiostoma > Ophiostoma ips. The sequence goes on from JADHKN010000011.1 coordinate 5,104, forward strand.
CCTACAGCTCAAGTCCCTTGCCGGCGGCCGCGCCGGGTCGGGCAGCGACCGCTTCCTGCCCGCGCACCACAACCTGTGTGCCGAGATTGTCTGGAAGCAGGACATTGGCAGCATCGCCGCGCTGGGCGGCGGCCTGCCCACCACGATCCTCGACCTGGTCGACCTGGCCGCCCACCGCAACCCGGCGCTGTCCATCCTCTACCACATTCCCGACGCGATGATGCCCGGCGACGTGGTCGGCACCGAGGCCGCCCTGCTGCAGAAGCACCAGCTCGAGATCGTCGCCGAGACGCTCAAAGTGACCAACCTCGTGTTTGACAACCTGACGTCCGGCTACGGCACGCCGCGGTTTGCGCAGTGCACGCTGTCGGGCGCGTGTGCCGACAAGGTGTGGCAGCACATGCGCCTGCTCAAGGGCGCGCACCCGGGCTTCGAGCGCGTGCAGTGCGCTGCTGCGGATTCTGATGGAGAGGGCAGCACATACGACCTGGTCCTCTGCTCGGTGGTCGAGCACGTGTCGGCCGAGGAGAACCTGGCGGGCATTGTGCGCACGGTTGCCGACGACGGCGGCGTGCTGGTGCTGCTGTCCAAGCTGGGCAAGGCCATTGGGTGCGCGCAGTACGAGACGCTCCGGGGCGCGCTGCAGACGGCCGGGTTCACGGTGGACAGCGCGCCGGCCAAGAGCTGTGCTTTTTTGGCAGCGCAGAAGACGAAAAAGACGGCGGCGGCGCCTCCTCGCTCGCAGCTTGCTGCATCCGGCGGCCCGGTCAGCGCCAGTTCGAACGCGCACGCGCACCGCGTCGTCTTCCTGCTGCCCGATGCCCCGTCGGCGGTGACGCTCGCGCTCAAGAATGCTGTGCGCCCGCGGATCGAGGCACTGCTGACGACGACGCACCATGTCCACGAAACCACTCTTGAATCGTATAGCTCAATGGGTCCGCCCAACCCGCACGATCTGGTCCTGTCCTTTTTGGAAATCGACTCGGCCGTCCTCTTCTCCATGGGCCCGGAGCTCTACAGCAGCCTGCACCGCCTGCTCGCGCACACCCGCGGCCTGCTGTGGCTGACCCTGGGCGCGCAGGTCGACTGCTGTGCGCCCGACCGCGCCGCCTTTGTCGGCCTGGCCCGGACGCTGCGCTCCGAGGACGACACGCGGCGGATCCTGACGCTGGACATTGCCGACGTGCGGGCCTTGTCGGGTGCTACCAGTGGTGTTGTGCCGCCGGACCAGCTGGTCAGTGCCATTGCCCATGTGTTTGGCGGTCTCCTCCCCCTCGCGCGTCCCCAAATTCAGAGTGCCAGTGACGACGTCGAGTTTGCCTATGCCGACGGCCGGCTGCTCATCCCGCGCCTCATGCCGCTGACGCTGCTCAACCACGCCATCGACCAAGGCCCCGCCGACCCGCACATCCTCAGCAAGACGCCGCTGCTGTCGGGCCACCATGCCCTGCGGCTCAAGCCATCGTCGCTGCTCGGGCTCGGGTCCGGGTCGGCGGCCGAAGGCCCCGTGTTTGAAGAGGACACCGCGTCGCTGCGCCGGCCTCTGCGGCCCAATGAGGTGCGCATGGCCGTCCAGGGCACGCACCTGCTGCCCGAGGACATTCTGGCCGTAGCCGCGGCCACCACAGAGGTGGTGCCGGCGATGGGCACCGACGTGTTTGGGGTGGTGGTGGAGGTGGGGTCGGCGGCGGCCGCCGCGTGCCGCATCCAGCCGGGCCACTATGTGTCGGCGCGCACGCGCGACACGCTCAAGACGCACATGATTGTGGACGAGGCCCGCGTGCGGCGGATCCAGCCAAGTATCAGCAGTGGCAGCAGCAGCCGGTGGCAGGTGGCATGCCCGACGGCGTTGGCGACGGCCGTGTACGCGCTCAAGACGTCGCGGCGGATCCACAAGGGCGACTGGGTGCTGGTGTTTGGCGCGCTGACGGTGTACGGCCAGGCGGCGATCCGGCTCGCGCTGACGCTCGGCGGCCGCGTGCTGGTGGCGTGCGCGTCGGCCGACGAGCGGGCCGTGCTGAAGAAGCATTTTGGGATCCCGCCGGGCCAGCTTCTGCATCTGGGGCCCGGCCCAAACGACGAGGGCGAAGACGCCCTGGCGGAGCAGGTGCTGTCGCTGACGCAGCAGTGCGGCGCCGACGTCGTGTTTGACGCGACGGCACAGCACATGGAGCAGGCGATGCGCTGCGTCGCCGAGTGCGGGCGCGTCATCCGCGTGGCGCAACGGGGCAGTGTGTCGTCGCCTGTGTGGCACGTGACCGACGACAAGAACGCCAGCGTCGAGACGGTGGACATTGCCCGCGTGGAGGCGCGGCGGCCGGCCGAGGCGCAGCGGCTCGCGGCCGACGTCGACAAGCTGCTGCAGATGGCGCCGGACCTGGACGGCGTGCACGGCGTGCTCGAGTACAACCTGTGCAACGTGCAGGCGGCGGTGGCGCACGCGGCCGCGCACGTGCATGCCGGGCCGCACGTGATCTACGCGCAGGCAGACTCCAATAACAAGAACAACATGGTCAACGTGTCGATCCCGCTGGCGCCGGCCGTGGCGCTGTCGCCGACGGCGACGTACCTGCTGGTGGGCGGGCTCGGCGGGCTGGGCCGCAGCATTGCCGAGCACCTGGTGCGGCGGGGCGCGCGGCATTTGGCGTTTTTGTCGCGGTCTGGGACGTCATCGTCGACCGCCGCGCAGGCGCTGCTGGCCAAGCTGCGGGCGGCGGGCGTGCAGGTGGCGGTGCTGGCGGCGGACGTGTGCGACGGGCACGCGCTGGCGGGCGCGCTGGACGAGCTGCGGCGGCGGCACCGGATGCCGGCGGTGCGCGGCGCGGTGCAGTGCGCGGCGGTGGTGGACGACGTGGCCTTTGGCGGCATGGACCATGCGCGGTGGCGGCGGTCGTTTGCGCCCAAGACGGCGGGCACGCACAACCTGCACGTGCAGCTGCCGCGCGACATGGACTTTTTTGTGCTGCTGTCGAGCTCGTCGGGCGTCATCGGCAACCGCGGGCAGGCCAGCTACGCGGCCGGCAACGCGTTCCAGGACGCGCTGGCGCGCCACCGGCGCAGCCGCGGCATGCACACCGTGTCGCTGGACCTGGGCATGGTGCTGGGCGCCGGCATGGTGGCCGAGAACGAGCACGGGCTGCTCGACGCCATGAAGGCCACCGGGTTCATCGGCATCCGCCTGCACGACGTGCTATTCCTGCTGGACCGCGCCATGATGGCGGGGCCGGCGGTGGCCGCGGCGGCGACCATGACGACGACCATGACGACGACGACAGCGCAGGTCCCGCCGCCGCTGATCCTGCCGGCGCAGGTGGTGACGACGGTGGGCACGGGCGGGCTCGCTCTCCAGAACCAGCCGTCCGACCCGTTCTGGACGCGCACCGCGCTGTTCCGCTACCTCAACCAGGTGGACGCGCCGCCGTACGGGTACTACGGGCTCGAGGCTGCCGCCGCTGGGGCCGGCGGCGGCCGGGGAGGACTGCGGGCGGCACTCGCCAGCGCGGCATCGTTGGACGAGGCGGCCGAGGCGGTCTGCCGGGCCCTGGTGGGCACGGTGGCGCGGCGCAAGGGCATGGTGCCGGACGACTTTGACGCGCAGCAGTCGCTGGGCCGGTACGGCATCGACTCGCTGGACGCCATCTTTGTGCAGGGGTGGATTGGGCGCGAGACGGGGGTGACGGTGCAGACGGTGGAGGGGCCGAGCATCGCGGAGCTGAGCCGGGACATTGCGCGGCGGGCGATGGCGGGTTAGGTTTTTTTTACTTGTTCGTGTCATCGGTTTGTCCTTTCTCTTTCGTCTGTTGATTATAATATTTCTTCCTGTTTCCTTCCTTTGTCATTTTTTTTCTTTCTTTTCTTCCCTTTACCTGTCTTGTATCTTATTTGCATCTTCTTTTCTATTTTCTTTTTCTTTTTTTTCTTTCTTTCTTTCTTTCTTTCTTTCTTTCTTTCTTTCTTTCTTTCTTTCTTTCTTTCTTTCTCTTCATTATTTCTGCTTCTATTGTACGCGATTTCTCCCTCTTCCTGTATCTTATTAGGGCTTCTTCACATGGACTTGATGTTGTGGTCGACTTGCAATAAATATCCTTTATCTATTTATTGCTGGAATCAACACTCTGCTGCACTCGGAACAGACGGCAAATGGATCGAGTCGAAGTGTATAAGAGAAATGCCAAAGATTGATTATAATCCGTCCGGACACTTTGTACGAGTATTTGATTTTGATTTCTGCACTTTTTTCGTAAATTATCATATTCATAACTTGTTCATTAAATCAAATGACATTCATAATATTCATCCCAATTCATCTTACTTTCTTTTATCAACAACTACTTATTCGTAACCACACTATGGGTAATGTAATGCAGCCAAGTGATGCACTACCGATGCATCGTGTGAGTTGTCAGTCGCCTGATAACCAACGACCAACGAGCGGTGAGCTGCCTCTCTCTGTCTCTACCCAATGCACTTTATTACGACAGAACGCCCGCCTGTGCACGGATCGCCCAAAAATTTAAGATTTGGCCATCGGGTCCAGTGGAGCAATATTAATATCATACAGCCAGCAAGCACCCTGGACCGCCCCCTATTCCACTGGCTTGGGCCCCAGACAGCGTTGGGCAGCAGCCCGCTAGCCCGCTGTGTGTCCGTTCTGCAAGTGAAATAGGGCATATGTCTCCGAGCCGGAGCACCATGACGTAATTGCTGTAGACATGGAGAACCGGATGCTATTCCTGGCATGCTGACTAGTTGGACGGTTGTGGACAATATGCAGGGTAGTTTAATCCCTCTGCGGTGATCTTGTGCATCATTTTTTTTTTCTTTTTTTTTCTTTTTTTTTCTTTTCTTCTTTTCTTCTTTATTTCATTTTCTCCCTCTGTCTCCATCCCTCTTACATGTACTTTACTCGTACTACCTCTCTTATCACCTCTTCTTCCCGTCATAACACATACACTGTCCCCCCCCTCTTCTTCTCATCCTCTCATCCTCTCCTCCCTCCTCCCCTCCTCCCCTACCCTCCTTGCATAAACTGTCGGGATACAACCAACAAAGCAACTCGGCACCGAGTCGACGAATCAAGCAATTTCACAATCAGACGACCGCTGCTAGGCGGAACCGGACACCAGACCCGTTTTGAGGGAGAGCTAGCAACCCATTAGGCCAGGACAAACGGGACAAAAACGGGACAAAATACAGCCAGACGGGAGCGCTTCCAGTGTGTGTACGTTGTATGCCCATGGCCGGCTACGGCCTGCAGCTGGCGGAGTCTCCTTCCGAATCTGCCGTCTGCAGGCAGAGGACGCCGTAGTTGAAGGGCCGGGAAGGTCACGTCTGTAGGAAGTGGAATAAGCCGCTTGGGTACGAGTACCGTCAGTACGGCGAATGCGCGCTTTACGAGTACAGCCATTTTACGGAGGACTCGCCGTCTCTTGCATCCCATCATCAGTCTTTTTTTCTTTACTCCGTAGCCCATCGTCAACCGTTGACTTTTGCTCTTCTCGGGCCTGCCCTTGTCCTTTTGGCCCTGGTGCCTGGTAGCGTACTCTGTCCTCTGTAGTCTTTCTTTTTTTTTCCTCTATTTTCCACCGCTTTGATTTTGTTCTCCTCTTTTCTTTTTCCTCCTCTCTTTTGTTCTCTTTTTTCTCTTTTTATATCCACCATGCCAACGGAGCACAAGCTCCCGTCTTCTCGGTGTCCGTCCTGGCCACCAGCCAGCAGAGAACGCCGATGGAAAAAAAAATCAACATTTGCTCGTGGCTTATTTTTCCTTCCCCATGTCCCATGCCCCGTTCCCTGTCTTTTTTCCCGGTCTCCTTTGTCTCTTTCCCATCTCCTTTTTCCCATTCTTCCATGTTGGGTATGCAGTAACGGAGATGTGCGACGTACTGGTACGAGTACTCGTACTCCGTAAATTACAGTAGGCCCTGTATCCTGTATTCCCGTACTCGTATGCTTTACTTGGCCCATCCACTCGTGCGTACGTCGTAGTGTGAGTAGAGAAAGACCCCTACATGCATCCGGAGCACATGCTGCAGGGCAGTGGGAGTGGTAATTCCGGGTCAGGGACAGACAGGCGTCGGGGACCCAACAAAACAAAAAGTACGGAGTACGAGGACTCGTACAGTAATAACCGCAACGGAGTACTCCGTATGACTGGGACGCCTGCAGCGAAAAGCAAAGAAGAAGAAAAAAAAAAGAAAAAAAAAAGTACTGTTCTGCAGGCCGAGAAAGTAAAGCGGCAGGGGGCGGTGTGACGGCTGCAGCGTGACGGGCAGCCTGCTGGCAGAAGGAGGCTGCAAAGAAATGCAGGAAAACAAGATGAGAAAGAAGCGAGAATGGGATCAACACGATTGAACAAGATGGAGCAAGATGCAAACCCGAACACGACAACAAGATCAAGATTAAACAAGATGTAGTGATTGGGGGTTTTACGTGTAAGTAATCTTACTTGATGAATTAAAATAGAGTGAAAAAGAGTGAAAATAGAGTGAAAATAACCCAAAACAGACAATGGTCATAATAACTAAATTTAGATTCAAAAAGACCAACACAACGGCGTACGAGGACTCGTACTACTCTGTACAAAGACAGCGACTGTGCCTTGACGTAATAGGGGACGAGGGCGCGTCATAGCAGAGATATCACTGAAAGGGCACGGTGAACTGGTAATGAAAAAAGATCCTTGATGGAGATCTTGGTCAGCTTTTCGGTTTCTCTGGTCTTTACCGCTATTCTCGATCCTGGGCTTTGGGAGAAAGGTGAAAGAATGCAACGGTTACGCTGTGGAGGAGGAGGGAGAAAAAGACGGGAAAAGAAGGTAAAAAGAAGGGAAAAAAGAAGAGGGGAAGATAGAAGAAGGGAAAAAAGGGGAAGAAAGAGAAAAAGAGACAAGAAAAAGAGAAAGAAAATTATAAAAAAAGAAGAAGAAAAAAAAGAACAAATACGAGTAGAGGAGTTACGGAGTACAGAGACTGAGAGGAAGTAAGGATAACAAAAAGACAGACATAAAAAACTGCGAAGCTTTTCATGCAGAGCCTACGTCACCGATGCCCTCACCGAGATCATCATGCCTCTCCCAGGGGCAGCCTTGCCCGGTGACAATGCCGAGATGGCCTCTTGTGGGCAGCAGTCTCTTTTCCGTGGCGCTGATCCGGTGGCCTGTTTTGATCGTCATTATGATGTCTGTTGAATTTTGTTCTTCCTTTTGTTCTTCCTGTGATCTTTTGATTTTTCTTTTTTCGCTTTTCCCGCCGTTTTTTTTTTCTTCTTTTTTTTTTTCTTCTTCTTTTTCTTCTTTTTTCCCTATTCCCTTTCTTTTTCTTTTTCTCTCTTCCCTTCCTCTTTTGTCTGCCCCTTATTTCTCTATTTCAAACTCTTCTCTGCAACGTCGTCACCGTCACCCACCGCAACCTCTCATTCTTCCACTCCCCCTCCCCCTCATCACCTTTCCCTTTCCCGTGCCCCTTCCCTGGTCCTCCCCTTTCCTTGTCCTTTTCCTTTTCCCTTGTCTTCTTCCACTCCCGAGCCCCCCTTTACTCCACAACCAGCACCGGTCACGTTGCAGTTTCCGCGCTAGAGTCTTTTTCGCCTGCTACGAAAGTAGTTCTCGCAGCTTTTAGCCTGCCGTAGCCTCTGGCGTGCCATCAGCCGTTTTCTTCTCTTGTTTCTTTTTCTCTTTCTTTTTCCTTTTCTTTTCCCGTTTCCGGGTTCCTCCCCTGGTTCGTCTGGCTCGTCTGGTTGGGTTTGTTTCTGGCTTCCAGCCTGTTTACGACTGTCTTGCGCGGGATGCTCTGCATGCCGGTTACCTGTAATATAATTTGAATTCAAAAGTAAAAGTAAATTACTAAAAAAAGAATTTAAAGAAAATAGAATCAAAGATTTAATCAAAGAAAAATCCAGAGAAAAATGACAGAAAAAACCAAAGAACCCCCCAATCACGTCACACCCCAAAACGCCGCCTACGTCGCCAACACCTGCCTGCGAAAAATCAACCAACACCCCCCCCCCGGGGGGGGGGGGGGGGGGGGGGGGGGGGGGGGCGGGGGGGGGGCGGGGGCGGGGGGGGGCGGCGGGGCGGG